>OX438782.1:10101565-10277809 GCA_949316455.1 Acleris holmiana | reverse complement strand
TATTTTTATAATTTTTCCGTGGTTATTTTATTCCTTTTCACGGCTAAAATAAACTTATGAGGTGAAAGCTCCTTTCGCAATCCACGGATGTTAATGGAGCAAACTTATGTACTTAAATTAATATAACAATGGCCACTCCTGTATTATTTATTTATAACTATCCTGCAAAGGATCGAGATTAACGTTCAGGTAAGAAATAAATTAATATTATTTAATTTGTTTAATTAAAATTGGAGTCATGTCCACATCATTGCGAGTAATGACGCCCATTTGTCCGATCTCTGATTATAAATGTGAAAGCGTGGATGTTTGTTACGCTTTCATGTAAATACTACTTGACGATTCATCATGAAACTTTGTATACATATTCTGGGAGGTAATAGAAGTGACATAGGATACTTTTTTTTTTTTTTTTACAAAAATAAAAATAAATTTGTGAAGAAAAAAAAATGCATACAAAATTACATAAATCCTAAATCTAAATCCTATCCCAAATCCTTTTCTGTGCACTGTCAGGTTGTGGAATCGGCTACCAGCGGGTATTAGGCAATCACAATCGGTAGATTCCCTGAAAGGCAAATTAAAAAGTTCTGGCTTGACTCTATCTCCTAAATATTGTATCAACTATCCAAATGTTGATATATTTATGTAGTTTATGCTAGTTTAAGTATGTTTATAGATGTATAATCACTACATAGTATAAAACAAAGTCGCTTTTTCTGTCCCTATATCCCTATGTATGCTTAAATCTTTAAAACTACGCAACGGATTTTGATGCGGTTTTTTTAATAGATAGAGTAATTGAAGAGGAAGGTTTATACGTATAATACTTTAATCCGGAGCGAAGCGAGGGCGGGTCGCTAGTTATACAGGGTGTAAGGGACGGTCCAACGAAAACTGAAACTGTGGTTTCAGACCATTATACTGAACTGAAATCCGTTGGAATTTTTTGGAATTTTTTTGCGGAAACGTAAGGTTAAATTTTGACTTTTTCAAACAAAACTCAGCGCGCAATGAAACCGTCACTTCTAGTACGCAGAAGCAACGCGATAGGTAGTTATAGTACGTTTATCAATGGGAGCGGGCGCGGCCGCGCCGGCCGCCTCACTCGTCGATCGCCGCCGGCGTCGGTCGGTTCATTCACCCGCGGTCACGTGTCCGCGCGCGTGATTCCCTACATAACGTAGAAATAATCTCTCCCTGTTTAAAATAATCAACAATTACCTACTGCCTTCAGTGTCTACTTATTAAACGACATCAATGGTAACAAGGTTTTTTAAAATTAATTAACTTGCCTACCTATCTACTTCTTATTTTTTTTAAGTACCTGATGATAAGAGGTTATCGGCATTGAGTGTTTAACATGCTCGTGGTTATGGGTTATGAAGGCACCTACCTACTGAGTATTAAACTTTACAGTTACCTAGGTATGTTATGATGACCTTATAAGCAAAGTTAATAGGTACATAAGTTTACAAACTTATGTGGCAGCAACTAACCATCATCCAAACTCCTTTTGTCTAAAGTTTAGCGTTATTAGCAAACAATCTCTCTCAAATCTAATAACGTTAAATACCGTAGGGACCTACCTACCTACCTACCTAATTTAATTTTAAAGCCTGACAAGATTCTATTTGGCCCTATTTCAATACAAATTAGTATTGAAATAGGGCCAAGAATCTTGTCAGGCTTTAATGATGGATTACTTACCGTCCGACAACTTCTTTAACTTTTTATTTGGTAGTAGTAAGGTGGGTAGGTGCCCTATTTTTGACTGGAATGGTAAACAAGTGGGTAGTTAGGTAGGTAATTTTTCATGCGTAGAATAAACAGTTTTTATTGTAGGTTACTCTTAAAGTTCATCAAAGGTTATCCAACGAGTTGGCACAAATCACAAGACAGAAATACTAGCTAGCACACGTACAATAACACACGAAAGAACAGACTCATAAACCAACACTCGAGCAAAGGAAATCAGTAAGAAAACAAAAACGCATTGCGCACACCAACAGGTAGGTGCCTACGCACACGCACAGCCTCGAGAAAAATAAGATTAGGTACCAAGTTCAGATTCAAAGTTTAAATCTATCGGCGGTTTGAATATTGGTTATTTAATTAATAAATTGCAGAGCTATTAACCGCCGCGCCGCCCAGAAGTAAATACCTACCTACCTACCTAGTCCAGTCGAAGCATTTATAACATTTTAGTGCGTGCGGCCGAAGCACAAGGTTCGGCAGTAGGTAAGTTTAGTTTACCTGTTATTAGTTCGATAACGAATTGAAAAGTGATTGGTTTCAAATAATAACATTCCAGGGCTGGAATTCTACAAGGTAATAACGATATCGTTTTTTACCTGTTTCCGTATTGTCAACGTTTTGATAACTCTTATGTCATTTACAATAATGGCGACTGTGACATAAACGATTCTTAAACGTGTCAAACACGATATCGTTTTAACGCACCTGAATAGAGGCCCAGGCAGGCATTTGTAAATTCAATTAAACAAGCGTTGTTTCTACTTAGATAAAGATAGTGGCAGGTAGGTACATACCTACTTATCGGGCTTAGGACCGTCAAAAACACCGATTACAGTATACTTAATAGAATAGCACAAACGATTCTAAAGTAAAAAAGTGATATTTGCGACGTCTACCTATTTAAAAAAAAAAAACAATTATTAAAGTTATGTAAACGATTGTAAAATCAACCTAATCACATCGATGAAGCTTCTTATAAGTTTTAAATTACCTTGAGTGTTGTTCGAAGTGTCCTCCTCTGTTTGAGTGGCACACCAAAGCACGTCTTTTCAAATTGTCTGACATTTGCGACAAAAGTGACAAAACAAACAAACTCATCACTTCGCACAGTACCAATCGAATGCTGATATTATCAGTCGTCTTAAGCTCACTACCTAATATTGTTTATTTATTGCACACTTTCGATTTGCATAAACTTAACCGTTTAAATTCACCAACGTTGGTTATGTACGCTGCACATTGGTAGGTAGGTACCTACGCACCTAAAATTGTCGCTCGTGAAGGCCGGTTCGGGAATCTTTTCCGATACGTAGTTTAAAGCTCTTAGTTAACTATCACCACACTCATTTGAATTCGCACCATGTCAGTGTATTCCCGAATTACTTTGCAAACATTCGATTTTGCACCACCGGCGGACTATAATAAAATACGGACGTTACCGTTGCGCGCGGCGTGCCGTCTCAAACTGTAAAACAAAACAAATACTTAAGACAAAAAAAACATAAAAGTTCGCCAAATTTCAAAGGGTGCGAGTGAGAGGGCATCGGGGCGCATCCGCTAAGTACCTGCTTAGTTGCTTACCTAGTTAAAAATGATTTAACAAAGCCGAGCCGCGCCGTGTTAACAATTCTTAAACATTAAAAGGATACTTAGGTACGAAGTGTGTCATTAATCAGTTACGTTACATTATTCACCTGGCCAGTAAAACTTACCAGTTTAAGATAACGGCCTCTAGGTACTCATGGAACCGATCAATACTGATTTTGATTTGAATTTTAACTTAAAAAAGAATAAGTAGGTAATAATCTATGGCCTTAATAATCGCTCGCCCGGTCGACGGTTAGACATAAAAACCGTTTTTAAGATATAACAGCTACGCCCCTCCAATGTGTGTACGGTGCTGCATGTGGATGCATTTTTAATAGGTCGCCTATCTAGTGTGGTGTAAATAATGCACATATCGAACATACCAGTCTTTCCTCTGCTCTTACCATGTAGCATCTTGTGGCAAGCGGCGGTCTAATAAAATTTTAGAATAATCATTAATTACATGGCGGCAAACAATTTGTTTTCCCGAAACTTGTCTTTGCTGTTGAATTTGACCCTTTTTCGGGTCCGTAGCTAACTGTGTACTGATTTATTTATTTTCTACTTCAAATTACAGTACCTACGGTTAGCCATTTAAGTAGCTTTACACTCTTGGTGCTTTGTCACTTTAACGTCATGTTTAAACTACTGCACTGATATTATGAAGGTCTTAAACCGACAAGGTACTAAAGTGTGCAGCTACTTATAAGGCCAGCTACCACAGCGAAAATCTTGAGCACTTTGGAGCCTTTTCATAATAAGTTTCTAGCTCAACGTCAAATGCCTACGACAAGCATGACAAGGCTCAAGTATGCTGCTTTATTTTATTAGGTGACTGTATTTGTGAGACTGTTATTAAGTAGGTACAGTCAAGGACGTTAATTGTTATGCCAATATGGAACCCTGTCACAATGACAGCGTCAAACCACATGAAAGAAAAAGGTAAAATAATTATAGTGGCATAACGGCATTAAAGTCCTTGACTGTACGAGAGGTTGGCACTCTTCTTCTACTTTTGGGTAAGTACACAAGTAGCTCCAATGCTGCCGATTATCTGAGGTAATTTCTACTGCTGTGATTCAAGCAAACAAGTTGGCCTCTATTCTACCAGGTTAATTTTATTTTTCGGTGTGTTCACCGGGTTAGAATAGTGCCACTCCATGTCTTCCCGTGGATGTCGTAAGAGGCGACTAAGGGAATAAGGGCTTCTAGTATTGTTAGGCAATGGGCTTGCAACCTGTCACTAATACACTAGTAAACATCTCAGCCTACTTTTGCAAAATGTGGTTACAAAATTATTAACATGTCTTTTTAGAGTTGGTATTTCTGTAGCTCTGCCTACCCCACTCTGTGAATGAAGGCGTGATGTTATGTATGTATGTATGTAATTTTATTTTCAGTCTAATAAAACCTACCAGTCTGTAATCGTGGGAGGAGCGCATCCAAACTGCTAACGTTACCGTTTCTTTTTGGTACTCGTATCTCGAAGTGGTGGCGCGACGCGTGTTTGATTTTTTTTTCATCACAGCACCTCAAAAAGGGTGGTTTTGCTGTTTAAAGACAGAGAGCAAAAGTCGATTTTGCTACGAGCGTGAGCGAGCGTGAGACAATTATAGGAGATTGTACAAGAAGGGCATAAAACCAACCATTTTATCCAAGACTTATGGTACCTATCCATCCGAGCCAGCAGGCGAACTTTTTCTTGGAATTAAGGCAGCAAAGATTGTTGCATTTTTTCCATTAGTCCATTAGGTGTGAGCATTATTTCCTCTTCACTTGACGACATTTTAATTAAATTCCGTAACACAACAAATTTTGCAAAGAAAACAACTAATTAATAGGCCCAAACGAGACAAAAACCTGTTTCCCGCCACTGTTTCTTTCTTTTTTTTGTTAAATGTTGTGCATGAGATTTTTAACTTAGGTTCAACGGAGTGCTGCCAAGTCATACGTTGATTTTCTAATGTTTCTGTAAATAATGCTTGCTTTTAATAACAAGTTTACTTAGAGCAGTCACCTCGTCTGTCTGTCTGGCTGTAGTAGGGCTTGGTTGTCAAATAAAATGTTATTTTATGCAGTCTATACCCAGCATAGAGAAGGACTTTAAAAGCATAAGAAGTGAAAAGTAACATTTTAATTAATTTTCACAATGTGTAAAGGTGGTCGTGGTGTGGCACCATGCGGGCGGCGGGGTGATGGCGTTTAATGTTCACCATGTGGTCTTTTTTACCTTAAGGTAATATTTTCCCGCTGCTGCGGTGAAAAGTAGTATGTGCAACAGAATTCTTGTTTTGCAGCAAAAAACAACTTTGCTCTCTTGCACAAATAACTCTTATCTATCTCTCATGTTCGGAGAATATCTCAATGGCGGGATGAGAAAAGAAATTACATTCCCAGGTACGTAAGTCATTTTGAAAAATAATAATTAATAAACTCATTTTTTTAAACTCGATTAAGTTAAACAACATTCGGTTTAAAGAAATCATTTTTGCATCACAATAAAATTGAGACGAAGTAACATTAACTATTTCGTCCATATTATTTGTACGAGCAACGCAAACGCATTTGAGACGTTTTTTTGAATTAGCAACTTACACTAAGGTCTCTGAAGTTACGTGCGTTAAAGGGACTAGTAACTTTGAGCGGACGCATAAAAGGCATCGTGGTTTATTATTATTTTATGACTATCTTTAAATGTTACGTTGTTATGTTTGTGTAGTTATGGAATATCATAGCTTAAGATGATTCTAGTAAGAGTTCCAGCAAGAAACGAAACTTGACTGATATTGTCAGCAAATTTAAGAACAAAAAACTAGAAAGGGTTCTATTTTAGTTGGTTTTTCCCTCTATTTCAATCGTATCGCTTACGATTTGGACGCCTGTACTGTCAAGTTAAATAGTAGTAGCCCGCCCCAAACCTACCTCATTAGTTCCCTCATAAATTGTCAAGCAAACGTACGAGTGTACAGGTTGATAGCTAAATTATTATTGATACAAATTTGTCATTTGCTGAGAAATACTAGTTTATTGTTTTTATTCTTTCAAGTAAACAAATCGTACCAACCCTCTTACTTCATGGTTTCATGGTTTCAGTGAGAACGAGCAAGTGAAAGTAAAGGTTCTTTATTTTCCCAGGGAACTTAAGATTTCAAACAGTGATCAGTTAAAATAAAATGTGGGCCCGCGCTATTTTTTAGTGTGCCGAGAACAATGCGTTCTATGTACAAACAACCACGCGCGGATTCGCATTTAATCTGCATTACTCCTGACACGCATTCAGTGTGTCGAAGCCTTTATATCATGAATGGAAGACAATCTGTGCAGTTTTTTATTAAAACATTTGAGATACTAATTCACTGCCAATTAAAATCACTGCTAATTATAAATAATGACCCTGACACGATACTTACACGTAATGAAACTAATGAAACCGACCAATATGACATTTGAGTTGGTGTCACGACGACTGAATTTCGTACTAATCTTTAAACCATATTTTCTCATTCAATGAATCATAGAATTATTTGAATCCAGATCATCTCAACGGCAAAATGTCCGTCTCAAAATGTCAAGTCAATGAGTAGGTTCCAAATAACTGAATTTCATAATACTGTGATATTTAGATCCTAATCTCAGATTGACTTAGGTACCACGTGTTTTTTAATCGACAAGTAGTGAATATCTGACAAATAAATGTAGCCCTTTCCCTTTCTTACACTCGAAAATAGACAAAATGAGGGCTGTCGTTAGTTGAAAGATAAATCTACTTGTCGATTGTGAAAAAGGTCTTATAATGACTCGCACACACATCACGCCTTCATTCCCAGAGTGGGGTAGGCAGAGCTACAGAAATACCAACAACTCCAAAAAGACTTAATTTGACGATTCTGTAACAACATTTTGCACATGTAGGCTAAGATGTTAACCTGGGCTGGAATTCTACATGGTAATAACGATATCGTTTTTGACCTGTTTCCGTATTGTCAACGTTTTGATAACTCTTATGTCATTTACAATAATGGCGACTGTGACATAAACGATTCTTAAACGTGTCAAACACGATATCGTTTTAACGCACCTGAATAGAGGCCCAGTGTATTAGTGACAGGTAGCAAACCCATCGCCTAACAGTACTACAAGCCTTTATTCCCTCTTTAGACGTAGTCGCCTCTTACGACATCCACTGGAAGACATGGAGTGGCACTATTCTAACCCGGCAGCCACACGGGGTATAATGACTAAAATTTAAAAATTGACAATTCTTATAATACCAGAATCCGGATTATTTGATTAGATTTGAACGGAGATGGCAGATAGCGAACTAAGACCAAGTTGTTTGATCAGTAGTTAACTGAAATAATTATTTAAAAGAATAAGTATCAAAATTTTTACATATTTCGTTTAGTTTTTTTTTTTTTTTTATGTTAAGGAGAAGGCACACGAGCACTCAGGCCACCTGATGGTAAGTGGAAACTGAGACCCATAGACATTTGAATTGACTTTTTTTTTTTTGTTTTAACCATTAGTTACGTTTTTTAATAATTATTTTACTTAACTACTAACTGATCAAACAACAGGCCCTAAGCAAGTTAAATAAAAGCTTGTAAAACAGACAAGTGCGAGTGTCACTCGCACATTAATGGTTCCGTAAAACCCTGTATGAAGAAAGTTTCACTTTAAGACAAATTAAAGAAATCTGTGATGAAAAAATATCACCCACGCGTCATTTGACCCAGAATCATTTGTTTATTTTAATAATTTTCCGTTACGTGTAATTCATTAAATTAACCAAAGTAAATACAGCTGATTTTCATGTCGAGGTTGGAACATTTAACGGTATTCCAATGATTGTAGTGATTCAAGCAAACAAGTTGGCCTCTATTCTACCAGGTTAATTTTATTTTTCGGTGTGTTCACCGGGTTAGAATAGTGCCACTCCATGTCTTCCCGTGGATGTCGTAAGAGGCGACTAAGGGAATAAGGGCTTGTAGTACTGTTAGGCGATGGGCTTGCAACCTGTCATTAATACACTAGTAAACTTCTTGGCCTGATCGTGCAAAACGTGGTTACAGAATTATAAACAAGTCTTTTTAGAGTTGTTGGTATTTCTGTAGCTCTGCCTACCCCACTCTGGGAATGAAGGCGTGATGTTATGTATGTATGTATGTATGTAATTATACCAGCAGTTTCCTGCGACTCCGTCCGCGTCGAAGTCGTTAATCGCGGGTAAAAACCCTATGTCCTTGGTCGGGATTTAATTTATCTAGCTCCATACCAAATCTCATCGAACATCTATTCAAAATACAAATAGGAAAAATAGTTTCGCGGTTTTTTTGTAAAGTGATGTTTTTAATGCTTGCATATTTAGCCAACAGATTCAAACTTGGAAACCATTTTAAAAGTAATTGGACCACGCATAATTAAAGAGTTCGGCCTTAATATGATTAAATAGATTCATATTCGAAATAATTAATCGTGTTTCACGAAATTAAATCCTTTTTTTTTTATATTTGCACAATTGACATTTTGAGGTTATTTCGACACCCAAAAATATGGTCCATACACAATCACTGAAAATGGCGATAATCCTCCATTCACAAACACCGTGATTGGTTGTTTAGGGGTTTCCAAAGTAAATAAATAAAAAAACTTTAATCCCTAGATACAAGGAGCTTTAGTCCCGATTCGCAGAGATTTAAGTAGCATTTTAAGAGCATGAGAAATGAAAAAGTAATTTTATTTCTATGTGCAAGTAGGTAGCGAAGTGAAGCGCTGCAGGAACAGGTACCTACTGGTGGTACTTGGTGACCTCGCGCAGAATATGGCCAGCGCCTCCTTATCGAGCCGGCAGTGGTTGTGCTCGACCGCGTTGAGCGTGCGCGACACGCAGCTGACAGCCCGCTCACTGCGGATGGCGTACCAGTGCGCCAGCACGGTCGACATTATTTAAAAATTGTGTAAGAGGAACAAAAAGTGCTCAAGTTCGAAATTAAGTGACCGTAATACTTAAACATTTCCAAATACATTTTTATACGAAACATTGTTTGACTGAGGTGCGCTAGATATTACATCCAATTAGCTCTACGCCGTCTTTATTAATTATGTGACTGAGATAATTTACACTTTCTTGCAAAAATCTACATTTACTTAACATCCCCCAATTCCCTATTATTGGAACCTGTAATCTACTTTATACGTATATCGCCGTTGGATTTCACTACCGGGACAATGGGGGTGCCGTAGTCGGAATAATCTACACGGTAAATAGACCCGCCCGCCTCGAGACGACTCGTCGCCGAGCTCGCGCTCGACGCGCTCGCGGCTGGCACGGCGCAGCTAGCGGCGGCGGCGGCGCGGGCCGTGCGCGCACATGAACCGGTTCGTTATCAGACAGCTATAGACCGCTTACAGGTACCTAGTTAATCACGAAGGGTGAAGCCAGGCGAGCGTAATTTTTCGAGTTGTGAGTCACGTAATTTCGATCGCGTAATTTCTGCCTTTACAAAAGTCCAACTCATTTTGCGTCGCCGTGTGAACAAAACAGTAGTTTTGTATGAAACAGAATGCAGTAGAAACTACGCGACTCACAACTCAAAAAATTACGGACGTATGCCTTCACTCTCAAAACACCATAAAACTCATTGCATTTGGCTCACAAATTGATCGTTCGAGATTGAATTAGGGTTTATTTGTAAACTTTTCAAATCCCGCATTAATCATCCCCCTAAACATTAATTACGTAGGTTAGGTTAGGTTACGTTAGATGTTTAAGATACCCTAAAAAATGGTTTCAGCAGACAAAAGCGTTCGATGAAATGAAATTTGATGGAATGGTACATTCGATGAAATGATAAACACCCCATTTATAGTTCCTGTAGCGGCACCTGTCGGCCGCATGCGCCTGGTGCGCCGTGCCGCAGCGCCACCGGCGCGCCCCCGCGCCCGGCCGCTGCCCCAGGCCCGCGCCCTGCTCGCGGCGGCGCCCCGCTCCCGCGCGCGTAGTGCAAGCCCTCGCTTGCCTCTCCAATTCTGGACTCTGTCCCCCTTGACGCTGCTCCCGTAGTGCCGTTCACCTCTGCGTGTTTTTCTGTAGCTTCCAGAGTCAATGCCGGTTCCTCCGCCTCTTTGTATTTTATTTTCTTCGTCGGAAAACTTGTAAATCGCATAGGTCGTACTTAGGGCATGCAATATCGCAAGATTTTCAATCCCGGTATTGAGTTTCGATATTGAAATCTCAATACCGGAATACCGGTATTAATTCCGGGATTGGGTTTTTTATTATTTCAGGTTATAAAATGCCCCACGCATGCTGATTTTGAATAGGTAGGTAAATAAAAAAAAACATTTGCCATTCGTGTTTTTAATTACAAATAAAAAATAGGCTTTTAATCACAGTTTCAATCACTCCTTGTTTTCGTTTAAGACCAAATTGAACAAAATGTGCGAACTGCTTATCGTTTTTTTCATCCTTTAATAAATATTTATCAATTTTAGCATTTTTGTAAACAAAATAAAATAAACATTTAAAACTTACAAATAAAAATAAAAAAAGCGTACAATAATTTACATTTGGTATGGTAATAAATAATCAGAGATCAAATTGGGCTGTTAAGTACAATAATAATTAAATAATAATTATTTAATCAATACAGACAGATTTATTTAAATATATACTAAGCCACATCTGCCACTTGCCACGACAAAAGTTATGACAAGCGTGTATTTTTTTTATTAGACTTTTTATATAATCAACAATTAACATTAACAAATATAAATTAAAAATATATTTATAAAGATTATAAAGTTTACAAACATTACAAATATTGCAATCATCAACAGAAACTTAAAATTAAAGAACGACGACGGCGCTAACGATGGGCCTCATAAGAAAGCTCAGAGTCACTCAGAGGGCTATGGAGAGAGCTATGCTCGGGGTTTCTCTGCGGGATCGAATCAGAAATGATGATATCCGCAGTAGAACTAAGGTTACCGACATAGCCCGAAGAATAGCGAAACTTAAGTGGCAGTGGGCGGGGCACATTGCTCGCAGGACTGATGGCCGATGGAGCCAGAAAGTTCTCGAATGGCGTCCACGGACCGGGAGACGAGCTGTTGGTAGGCCTCCAACAAGATGGAGCGACGACATCGTAAGGATGGCGGGATCGCGATGGATGCGGAAGGCACAAGACCGGTCTAAGTGGAGAGCCTTGGGGGAGGCCTATGTCCAGCAGTGGACGTCTTTCGGCTGATATGATGATGATGATGATGATGATATCGTAAGGTCAAATTAAGATTTTTAAGTAAGATAAGAGGTATAATCATTTTTTAAAACTTTCACGTTCTTGTTGATAGTGACTTCTTAAAAATATTAATGCATCTAGAATTTTTATCGGAAAGCGAGCTTCGAATTCGGTTACAGAAATAACCAGCGCTCGAGAATACCCTCTCACTCTCAACACTTGTAGGAAGAACGCACGAAATATACTTATAAGCTAGACGATGACGAAGAAGAATGGTCGACTTCCGCATCTATTGAACATTGTGTGTGCTTTGTCCGTAAATGGGTATATAAACCAGAAGTGTTACTACATTTACATTTTGCGGAAGAACCATCGACGGCACGAAGAAAGTGGTTCCATATTTTTGTAGCTGTTCTTTTGTCCGCGAACTCTGTGTATTGCATCTCTTCTTTTTTTTTTGAAGTAGACCTAAAAATATATTTTATAAATACCATTTCGTTCAAAAAAACATTTTACTTGTGAAATATTATGGTGGAATAAAAATATATCTTTGCTCCTATCCTATCCTATGATGCTACTTGTATGGTTTAGAAAAGTTTTATTGGTAAAGTGTAACAGATTTGATTGATACCACCAATTTAGCGCAGCGGTCTTTATTTAATTAGATTCATTTTTATTTTAGCCTAAAATTATAATCGTGAAACTCAATTTTGACAGGTCTACTCGTAAAACGTATGTGGTTATCCAGGAATTCCTTCTGAAACATTTTGTTACGCAATTTACGAATTACCGAATAGGTACTACATAAGTTTTAGATCTGTTAAAATTGTGTTTGACGATTATAATTTTAGGTTAAAATACTTAAAATTAAAGAAATCTGCGCTGAATTGGCCCCACTTTTAGGCAAATATATGGAAAAATTAGGAAAAATGCGAGCGTTCCTAATAATCTGCTACCACTGTACATCTAAATATGATGCAAAATTAGTTATAATAGTACTTACATTGTTCCCGCGTCGGCGTCGCTTGCGTCTACACTACACACTACACGTGCGTCGTGCACTAACACTCCCGATAACGATATTCGAGCGACTGCGCAGGGTAGCAGGGTGAACCTGTGACTTTGCATACCTTATCCGAACGACAAAGACAGGCATAGCCGGACAATACAGAGAGAAAGAGAGAGGTAAATACAGTAAGGTTCTCGGGTACAACACATTCCTTTGTCTAACAACTAATTTACTACCTGCTCGAGGTCTCAAATGGCAAGTATGGCAACGCAAAAGCTTATTTTAAATAAAACAAAGGTACATTTTTGTCTTCAATCAATACCGGAATTACGATATTGAAACGCTCAATCCCGGAATTGAAATATCGGAAAAAATCGTCCGAGATCCCGGAATTACGAGATTCCGGAATACCGGGATGCATGCCCTAGTCGTACTCGAGGCGCGACACAATCTGGTCCCTCAAGTTATCTTCTAGCGTCGAGCACGTAGCACAGTCCCCGAAGCTACACGTAGCGGCTAGTGTTTAAGGGCCTCGCCGCGACTCACCAGCACGCTGTCAATGCTGTCATCGCTGCCTGAACACATGACGCTCGGCGATCTCCGACCGCTGTGGTTCCAGATGTTCCGTCACCAGTATCACTAAATCACGGTTGTCCTCGGGAAAACTAGGTGCGCACAAATTACTTTACAATATGTACGTACGTGGCCTCCCCGACAACGGTAATTAACATGGGCACTCCAATTTCCCCATAGGCTGGCTGAAAGGCTTAATTGTCTTAGTCTAGATGACAACAACACTTTATGAACTAGTGCATAAAATGCGAATTTATGGAGCCTATACCCAGCATAATGAAGGACTTTACGAGCATTGTGCAATGATTGACGAAATCTCCCGGATTTTAATAATCTTTACGTAACGATTTTTCATTTTGCGTAATCCCGTGTCCTTATTTCTGTAAAGACTAAAAACTTATTTTAACGTTGTGCATTTTTGATATTTTGGAATGGTTAGGGAATAATTTTTGCGTGAATTGCTTTAATTATCAGTATAAAAGTACTATTTATGTGGTAGAATACAATATTTATTTATTGCGCTATCGTACACAAACATGACAATTTATATTACATTAAAAAGTTTATCTCTCAGAAAAATCAACTTTCATCCATAATTTCGACGACTTTTTCACCATCATTATTACCAGAACCACCATCGCCAATATCTAAAACTGATACGATCGGTTTATGATAGCTGAAGTAAGAAACGAACAGTTTTGATTCGAACCTATTTAAATGTCTAATAAAGACCGCATCAATAGTAGTTTTGTATTTCGTTGTGCCAAGATTGCGATCATTAGACATAGTTAAACCAAATTAATTATTTAAAAAAAAACAATTAATAGTTGATTTTTATCGTCTGCAAAGTTTATGTTGAAATCTCCACTCAAAATAATTGGCAATTCATCAAAGCTTTATCCTTTTTTTTTGTAGCATTGCAGATGCGTCATGAGAATAAATGAATAAATGTTCATTAAAGATTTAAATGATATTAAAATTTATGATAGCTGAAGTAAGAAACGAACAGTTTTGATTTTTGAAGACCGCATCAATAGTAGTTTTGTATTTCGTTGTGCTAAGATTGCGATCATTAGACATAGTTAAACCAAATTAATTATTTAAAAAAACAATTAATAGTTGATTTTTATCGTCTGCAAAGTTCATGTTGAAATCTCCACTCAAAATAATTGGCAATTCATCAAAGCTTTATCCTTTTTTTTGTAGCATTGCAGATGCGTCATGAGAATAAATGAATAAATTTTCATTTAAGATTTAAATGATATTAAAATTTATGATAGCTGAAGTAAGAAACGAACAGTTTTGATTTTTAACATAAACACACACGAACACTCGCGCAAGCGCCCTGCGCCACCTAAACGAAGCAGCAGGCGCAAGCATACTCGCCGCGCCGTAGAAAAAGAGGGGGATACTTCCTCTCCTACGCCGCGCCAGCTGTCTACTTTCCATCCGTCTTACGAATTTTCGATCAGGTCACGTGTCCTGACGCGAGTTTAACATTTTTTACCCATTACAAATAAAGTGTACCACGCCGCTAAGGAAGTTACACTTCAAAAATATTTGAGTTTCAGTTCTAAGTATGGGAAACCCCAACTTTTTTATTTTTTTCTATTTTTGTGTGAAAATTTTAATGCGGTTCACAGAATACATCTACTTACCAAATTTCAACAGTACAGTTCTTAGTTTCGGAATAAAATGTCTGTGACATACGGACGCACAGACAGACAGACAGACATACATGACAAATCCATACGGGTTCCGTGTTTTGCCATTTGGCTACGGAACCCTGAAAATGCAGTGGGTAATTCGCGGTGGTACAAAAAGCCTTTTATATTCGTATTTAATAATTATCTGATTTTATTATGCTCGTAATTTATTAAATTCATGTCGTTGTCGTTAGTGGTAGTTCAAGAACTGTACAGTGAATAAAATATCGTTATAACGCAGTAGAATAGACGCCAAAAAGATACATTATTATTAGCAATTTAGGTTTGCCTAAGATCCCGGGCTTGCTCCTTCCGCCCAATTTGAGTACCTACCCTCAAGGATTGTGGACCTCGATCCAGACTGGGCGTCCCTCAGCAAAGTTCTGCTATTAAGATGATTGCAAAAGAATTATCGTGTCTATGTCGCGGTAGTTCAGTAAATAATAATAAGAATTGGACAAAGAAGAATCACCAAGGGGGAGAGTGGGTTATTTAAAAGTTTCTAAAATTATAGATTTAAAATACGGAGAGATCTCTGTATTGTGATATCGATAAGGTAATATTGAATAGTTAATCGAAAATAAGCAAAACTGATCATTTGATGTCAGGGAAAAGGTAATGAAAGTGTTATTTAGTTCAGAAAAAAAAAACACTGTTTTGTGACAATTTAATAGTACCTAATAAAATACAATGATTAATTCTTAATTTTGTTTGCTCCAGGAAAGCCGAATTTAGACCCAATATCCCAAGACCCAAGACACAATTCTAACCAGATGAAAAAGTATTCCAAATAAGTAGATACCTGTAGGTAACATCTTTATAGCGAAGCCAATTTCCATATCTGAGCCACGTTCGTAGCATTGTATACACAATCCAAATACAGCTTGCCCGGCGTATGAATGGCAATCGACGTTACCCTCTCAAATCTTATGAACTGACTTACCGCCGTACTCAGAGACGTCTTAGAGAAAATTACCTCGTTCTGTTTTAAAACTTATGTACCTATGTAAAATCACTACTAGGGAAGGAATGACTTAATCGGTCGGAAAAAGGGGTAGGCTCGATCGATTTTTCTCCTTGAGAATTATTCACACAGTCAAGGTACATCTATTGTAAATAAATACTCTTTAATTCAAATTCTAATTAAAAATCTGGATATTGAGATGACACGCGCCAAACTGTTTCTTATTGAAATCCAGTTATTAATGCTTGATCAATTTTTTTAAAGTGATCTTATTTTTAACCATGAACCAAAATATGAGGGCGTTACAAATTTATTTTTGCCTGGATTTGTCTGTGTGTCAGACTGCCTGTGACATCGCAGCGCCGGAACGAATGGACGGAACTGATCCAAATAATAGTGATACGCGTCGGGATATTTATGACGAAGTAATAAATAGTCGTGCTATTAAAACGATGTATTTAAATGAGTTTTGCCGACGTCTGCTGTAACTATTATTTTACTTCGTCGCCTAAAACACAAAACGCGTGGCTCAAAATTAAAATAATCCAAAATCCATACATGATGGATGAGAATGCTTCTTAGGTAGCGTTCTAGCGCCACCTGGCGTCCTCAATCAAATAGTAACAAGCTGTCCTTATGATAACTAGTACATAAATAACAACCCCCGATATGATGGGACCCTTTATTTCACAGCTGTTATCTGTTAAACGCAAAGAAAGCTAGTTTAAGCCACGATTAAACTAGCTTTCTTTTAAATAATACCGCGACAAAATTGGTCCATCCGTTTAGTCGTTTCACTACATGCCACTTACAGATACACAGATGCATAGACACACACACGCAGACACACATACAGAGATATAGACGTTAACTTATAACACTCCTCTTTTTGTCGCAGGTTAACATAATTGACTTTTCACGTCTTATTTAAATAATTATTAACTGCCTAAATACATTTGATTCGAACAAATCAAATTATTATTGTTTTCTTTTTACTTGAATAATTACCGTTATTTATCACATGCTTTTTCCAGTCAAAATTAGAAATGGATTTTTTTTTATTACCTACTGCGGTAAATTAGACTCAAAAGTAGGAGTGAAGGTACAAAATTCGCACACAGTTCAAAATTGGTAGCATTGTTCAAAACATTATGAAATCATTCCTCACTGATAAAAAAACGGACGGTTAAAGGTCACAAAAACGCTTTCACGATTTTCAGCAAAACGGTAAGTTTTATCATAAACTAAGTAAATACAAAAATTGTACATTAGATCTGATAATTATCTATTAAAAAAACCAAAAACTTTTTCCTAAGTGCCACCGTTTCTGAGTACCTATAAAGATTCAAACAGTTGGAAGAGTTGTAATCGTGATAATTATGCACACGTTTCCACGCCGCCTTTGAGGTAGTGTACTTGGCGCGTTTTTTTTAACGTGGTTTCCCCGGTAGGCCTATTCCACGGATCTTTCGTGATTCTGTTAATTTGAAACTATTGAATAATAAAATATGAGAATTGTTTAGATTTCATTTATGATGGTGTTTTGAATAATCCTACCAACTTTAAGCTGGGTGCGAATTTTTATACCGTCATCGGATGTCTAAATTGACCGGACTATTATTCCATAAATAATTAATAACAAGAATTAGATTATTTCGACAAATTAAAGTATTATCTTCATAATTAAAAAAGAAGAATTATACGTGTAGCTATAAGTTACGTATTGATTAATGTATCATAAAAAATCTTACCTAAGGTCTCTCGGGTCTTGTAAGATACGGCTCAAACTGGCCGCCCCCGAGCTGATCGCAGATGTTAGCGCGACGCAAGGTTTCTGCATGGAGACGAGGCATCATAGTGTTATCTACATTGATACTACTTCTCAGAGTGTCAAATGCACTACATATCCTACGCCGCATTTCGTCTGCAGTGTCACACTCGGCCTCAAACACCCTTTCTTTTACGTAACCCCATAAGAAGAAGTCTAGTGGAGTTAGGTCGGGCGAACGAGCAGGCCAGGCGTGAGGACCATATCTTCCAATCCAGCGGTTCGGGAATGTGTTATTGAGGTGTTCTCTCACTGTACGTATGGTGTGCGGAGGAGCTCCGTCATGCATAAACCAAATTGTGGGCAGTTGTGCAAGAGGCACGTCCTCCATGTCGTCCCACTCGGCTTCTAGCTCATCGCGTAAATACCTTAATTCCCTATGCAGGTCTCGTTGTAAAAAATCCAGATATCTTTGCCCGTTCATACGTTCAGGCAAAAAAACTGGTCCTAGAATTTTGTTTTTGTAAATACCAGCCCACACATTCACGGACCAGCGGGTTTGATGCCCTGTTTGCTGAACTACGCGCGGATTTGCATGGGCCCAAAAATGAGAGTTGCGCCGGTTCCACATTCCATTTCTGGTAAAGGTCGACTCATCAGTCCAAATGATATGAGAAACAAAATTAAAATGTGCGTATCGACGTTGCTGGTCTGCCAGCCACCTGCAGTAATCGCGTCTGCGATCCCGGTCTCCAGGCACAAGTGCGTGCACTTTGTGAATCCGGTACGCGCGTTGCCTGTCTCTGCGGAGAACTTTATGAACAGTCCAGTGTGATACTCGTATACCGCGACGCCTTAATAAGCGCGCTGCAGTGCGAGTGCCAATTCGTGGGTTGCGTCGAACTACATCCAAAATGCTGTTTACGGCTCGCACGTTAATTGATCTGCCGGCGCCTTCTTCTTGTGGGACAATAGGCACATTATCAAGTACCCGTTGATACGCGCGAGTTATGACGCGGGGGTCTACCGGAGGCCTTGCGTTGGGATACCTTTGAACGTAAATTCGCAAGGCCTCGCTAGCGTTTCCCAAGGCCTCCCCGTAACACAACAACATCTGACCATATTCCCTTGCACTAAACAGATTACTCATTATTATAACAAAATAAGAACAGAGATTTTTTTTAATACACGTAACCGTTGCAACACAACGAACTTTAATGTAACGTACAAAAGAATATAATTCACTCTGTGTCATGTAAAAAACGAAATGTGGGTACAATTATGTTCGGTATGATGATAATTTAGTGGGTACTTAGATGCTAAGTCGGTAATAAACATTTTCTTAATGCATTTACTCATAAAGTAGTTGCAAGTTTTTTAGGGTTCAGTAGTCAAACTAACGGCTTCGGAACCCTACACTGAGTATGGCCCGACATGCTATTGCCTGGTTTTTTTGTTTATGTATAACCGATGTTTACTTTAAAATAACTAGTAAGGATTTAATGTATAGAAATTTCCTTTGAAAAGTACTTCATAAAATGTAAACTTTATTAAGTTTATAATTTTATCTAAACATCATAATTAAGTTGATTGAGTACCAATCGTTTAACAATATTTTTTAATGATTCTTCCTGAAGTTACAAGAAGACTGTAGGAAAAGTACTTTATTTTTATTACCATCTTTTAGCAAAAACTTGCAGCAATGTCAAACGGCTAAATAAGGGGCTCAAACGGCACGGGTCAGAAAACGCCGCCTAACAAAAGTACCAACGGCCTGTGTTACCACAACTTTTACAACGATAACCTGCATACATCAATATTTTAATAACAAAATGGAGGGTGTCTTAAATTCAACATACCTGTCACAACCTCACAACTATACGATCTCAGATATAAAGAACAGTTTGTAAACAATCTTGAGAGCACTGATGGTATGAATGTTTTCATAAAATTAGACACTTTAGTTTTCGCTTAATTAAATAGTGCAATTATGTGTGTAAAGAGTCACGAGAGTGTGTACGTGTTTTTATTTTGTGTTAGCACCATACATTTTAAACCAGTAGAACTTAGTTTACAGTAAGGTTGACTGTTCCTATTTCATTCATCACTGCTTTTTATACGTAATTAAACAGTCAAATGACTGGTGGATTCGAAACATTCGTAAGTGGCAATTAAGTGTAGGTAGTATGTTCGTACTAATAGCAAAGTGCGGAAACGTCCTTAACATCCTGTTAGAAACGGGTTAATATCACATTTTACATTGGAAGAAAATACCCGACTTATTTAGCAATAGACAAGGTAATTTCTACAAGCAGCAGTAAGTTAGTTAACCATTCGAAATTATTTAATTGTATTTAACTCACGTTTTATTATCCTCACTTTAACTCGGAAAACAAATCTACAAAGTCACTTAACGTCCATAATACTAATCGGATTGACTTTCATTTTTGTATAGCTACTTTGATTTTGCTGATAATGCAACATGGTGCTCGTACCATTGAGTTTAAAATTCAGTGTAGGTACATAAAATAGAAAGAGTAACGGTAACCAACGAACTCGTGGCTTTGCACGACGTAGTTCTTATGCGTTTAGACCCAATGAACTTGTTTTGTCTAGATTTTCACAAAGAATCAAAGATAATACGTGGACACCTTGATCGATCACTGGGTCAAAACCATACCCTTCCAATCCGTGGTGTGAACCCAACGTTAGGGAAACAATGGTCCGTTAAAACAAGTACATCAGAACGAATTGTTGAGGCTCGTAAAAGTTCGTTCAGAATTCTTATCAATGTGTTGCAATTGAATTCCGGAAGTATCAATTGCCACCACAAGGCAAATCGTAGCTTCATGAAGGCACGATTTTCGTGATATGTAAAAAAGCAACAAACACTCAGATCCGAAATATCGCCCATGGATCCATGTAATTTACAAGTCAAAGTTTGTGGAGCACCTTACAACTGTAAAATTTACCGAAGTAAACAGTAAGCTTAGTCCTTTCCCAGGATAAACTCTATCTCCTTGCCAAATTTTATCAAGATGACTGTGTGTTCCTTGTTACCTGTCCAGACTTGTTGGATTTTTTGTAACCCCAGCTGATTTAATTTTCAGAGCCGGAAATTACTTAAAAAAATCTTAACATTACATTTCATACCCTTAATATTATTGATAACTAGCTTCTGCCGGGGAAATTTATTTTTTTTCAGTATAAAAAGCAGCCTAAATTATGCGTTAATGCAGGGTATAAGCTATTTTCATTATAAGTTTCATCCAAATCCGTCCGGCCGTTGCAGCGTGAAGGAGTAACAAGCATCCCACCTCCATCCATACAAACTCTCGCGTTTATAATATTAATAGGATAGTAGAATAAAAACTGAAACAAATTGAAACTGAAAAAAAAACACTATCCTTAACCAAAAGGAGAAGAAAGGAAAAAGAACATAACAAAATAATGCTTAGCAATGGTGATTTAACCTAACCTAAAACTAGCCCTATTCATTTCCGTACGATTTCTAATACCATCTTTATTAACAACTGTTGTGGTGTACATACCTACACTGGTGCTTCATGTTTCTTGACCAGGTGCACTATCTTTCTGTTTATACATAAGTAGCTATTTCCCGCGACTCAGTTCGCGTAGAAAAATGAAACATAGTCTACATTACTCTGTAAAAATGTTGCATTCTACTAGTGCAAGATTTTTTTAACTCGGTAGTTTTGAGTTTATGTTACAAACATACAAATCTATGCTCTTTATAATATTATTAGCTGTTGCTCGCGACTCCGTCCACGTAGAAAAATGAAACATAGCCTATATCTGGAATAATGTAGCATTCAAATCAGTAGTTTTCGAGTTTATTCGTTTCATACACACATACGTACAAATCTTTCCTCTTTATAATATTAGTATAGATAGTGTATTTTATCCATCTTCAAAGACCTGGAAAATTACCGCATATTCATCGTTTATAGGATTGGTAAAAAAATATAGAAAAGGAACCCTTATCTGAGACTTCGGTGTCTGTCCGTCTGTCTGTATGTCACAGCAGTTTTATCTGAGTTTGTAGTAGAAAAAAAAAAATCTATAAATTATGAAAAAGGGTCAAAGCATGTGGGTTGAGAATGAAAGTGATTATAGCAAACGTAGTGTCATATTTCTTACCTACTAGGCAGACCCAACCCTGTCATTATTATAATTCTCATTTTTGAAATATTTCTTTTTAATTTTCCTTATTTATTTCATATGAAAGGGCTCAATCTGCACATTTCAAAACTGTTTTAGTTAGCAAAGAGCTCAAAGAGCTATACTGTCACTATGTAGGTACTTCGTTTATAATATTTGGACAGTACGTGTGTATAAAATTTTATGTCACTATTTTTTAAGAACAGGCAATTCGGCACGTATGTTGCGTGTGTGACGTAGCGATCGTTTTAGATTTTTACACGTGTCGTTGTAAATATCGAAAATTGTACGTTATTCGTAAGCCTAACTCCTTGTTTTTATTACGGAACATCTGCACCTCCTAAAATATTGTTTATTTACTAAAGTAAAAATATGGGTACTTCTTGATTTACCTTATCTTGGATATTTATGAGCCAAAGAATCTTAAAAAATCCTGATTCGAGTTAATTATTTATTGTACGTGAAAAATAAAATGAAGTTATCAAATTTAAAAGTTTTGGAAAAAATTATTCTACTTCCTTATCTTAAATTAACTTTTAGAAAATACTTATTTTATGTTATGAACTAAATAGATACGGAACTCTCGGTTCGCGAGTCCGACACGCAATTGGTTGGTTTTTTTTTACTTGTAATCTGTAACACCTGTTTTGTCAGTAAAATTGCATTTGAATGTGATGAGAAAATAATTGGGAAGGTCAGACAAGTGAATTTCAGCTCCTAATAAATTAATTACGTTATTAATTGTTTACAAACTGCATTCAACGTTCAATTATACTAGGGGCCTGTTTCACATCCGACACGTAAATTTGTGTGTGAAATAAAGGGCTTATTCCATTATGCTCTCACTCTCATGATCCCACTGCTTACAAATTGTATGAGTAATAATTATGAGTTTTTTTTATTTCTTTTTTACTACGATCTGTCATCTTTCTGGGACATTTAATAGTAGTTTGGGGTTTGATTAAATGGCTTGCTTGGTATGCGACCTGTGTCGCATCCTCATTTTCCAACATCTATTTCAGTATGTCCTGGGGCATTTTCCGTTTTAGCCTGCGAGCTGATTGATTTTCGTCCATCAGGGATTTTGACGAGGTCTTTGGGTGGCTTAATATCCTTTTTTTGTAGGCCCTAGTATGCCGTTTTAGTATAGTGAGTCTAGTAATTGTGAGATAGCCATCTCTTTGTCTTTTTTTCAAGTGTAAGGAAGGGAAAGGGCCAAATTTATTTGACAGATATGCTTTACTTGGTCATTGTGAAACAGGCGGTAAATAGTAATCACTGATTACTAACCAGTGAGTGACAAAAACTATGTGAAAGTGTTATCATTGCACTACAACTGCGGTAATTATTGTATTAAATGTTTCCAAATAACCTGATTTCTTTTTACTTATATCATTATGTTGTTTACCTTTTATCAATATGTTGTATACCTAAACACTGTGAGTTATGCCTAAATTGTAAAGTAATCTATACCGTCTGATCTGCCTGCTAAATTGTGTTACCCTAAACTGAGTGCGGAAAGGGGGAGACTGAAAATCTCGAGCACTCGCCCGCGCTCGCACCACAAGCTGAGCCTGTGCCTTTTGTCACACTGTTTTATTTTATAAAAAAATCGTTTGTACTTTTCTGATTTTGGGTGACAATAGGAAATATTTGTTATTCGAATTCTGATTTTAAAAAAATATGTTAATATTTAAACCCATTTCTTGAATAGAAAGTGTAGTACTTTTTCGATAATTTGAAAAAAAAATAATCAATGCAATTCCAATAATAGAAACCATATAAATGTACTTTTATAGATTTTTTCCTAAACTCTTCACATGTATCTTTTTGTAGATAATTCTTTTAAACAACTTTAAATAAAAAAACGTCTTTGACAAGAGCGTAACCATCAGCCCTAGCCGAGGTGCAAACTGCAAACGCTACTAACGTCTTTCTTTTCTATCACTAACAATGTATGGGATGACACTCTCGTGCGTTACGATAAACTATGTGGTCAACTGTCGTTCCGTACATTATGAGCGATAGAAAAGAAAAACGTTAGGAGCGTTTGCACCTTGGCTAGGGCTCATGTCACTATAATCGCTGGCCTCTACAAACCGTTTAGTAGGATTGTAAACAAGGTAATGCATACTCACATTTCGCTTTTTCGTTCGGACGATTTCAAGACGCGGGTCATGTCTTTCATATGGGACACTTACTCGCGGAGCCTGAACTGATGATACCACGATAATTTGATATACTTAAGATAATTATTAAACATTTCTGAAATCACAGGCATGGTGACGTACTGACAAACAGAACAGCAGGTCAATTACGTATTTTTGAAGTCCGTTCTAAATTTATACTGATTTTGTTGTCCATCTGTCTTTCCGTCAAGACAGATATTGTGCTAAAATTTGAAACAAGTCTAGTGTTATAGTGTTACAGTGAAAAGATATTGCTTCAACTCAAACCTATCATGTGAGGTAAATTACGTGTCGATCACGTGACACGAAAAGTCAAGTGATCTACCAGTGAGGCGATTGGTTTAAAAACAAAACGAATAGAAACGCTAGTTACCGTACGCATCTTGGCTACGGTCTTGGTTTCTTATGAAACGGAGAAGGCAGGTCATCTGTAAGATAAGCGGAACATGACATTTTGCAATGTCAAGGCTGCAATCCCAAGACTGCAACTGCGTTGCCAACCCTAATAATTACACCGCTTGTCTCGTCCTTCCCACACTGGAACACAACAACGCGAAAACTGCTGCTTGGCAGTTTGATAAAGACTTAAGAGGATTTTAAATCGACGCTCAAACCGCGTAGCTTAGAAGGAAAACGTACAAACCTGGTTTTCCATAATATCTACAACATATTCAAAAATCGTTAAAATCGGACTAGATTTAAGGGGAAAGAAACGATATCGCTTTTTGTATGAAAATTTTCAGCTTCACAATCCGTTGATACTTTATATTTTTAATTTATTTTTTACTATGGATGTGAGAAACAATTATTTTAATTGCTCGTAAGGTCTGTTTTATAATGTCAACATTAGGTGCGATCACCGAATAATAATGATAATGAATAATAATAATGTAGATGTTGAACCATCTAATTACGAGCACGGCAGTTGCAATGAATTGCCGTACTCTTAATTTAATGGTCTGTTTGAAATTTATTATGACAAGAAGTACTAGTATTAAGTGCTCAACATTTCTTAAAAACATTAGTCGTGTCCTCTATCGATCGAGACCAAACTAACGAATTCAAGCTCAGTGGGTGTACGTTAAGAACAGCGGAAATCCTGTTGCCACTGCTACATTAAGACCACATCATGAGATCAGTTCTGTCACAATAATATTTTATTGATATTAACTATTATGATGATCGTAACACGTTCAAAATTGTTTCGCAAGATGTGACGCAAACATACATACTAACATACAAATAAAGCAAAATTGGGTGTGTAAAAATACGACTGTATACGTAATGTCATAATTATTCTACTTATATCATACTAATGTTATTTAAATGTGAAAGGGTTGATGGATGGATGGATGTTTGTTGTTCAATTACGCCTGAACGGCTAAATGGATCTGGATGAAATTTGGCACACAGATAGATTATAGTCTGCAATAGAACATAGGCTAATTTGTATCCTCAAAAATAGGACGGTTTCCGAGGGAGTATTGAGATCGATGGGGACAGAGTCGCGCGCAAAATTATGTGTAGCTTAAAAATCATGATGCTTCCGTTTTCTTACCTCGCGCCGTCGGAGGACGAGGAATGAGTGGTCTTTTATCGTAAAGTTAACTGTTGGGGAATTATTTATAAATAAATCAATATTTAAAAATTCAAGATGGCGTCTCACGCCTCCCAAAGTTAAAAGCTTGATTTTTATTAGGACCTCATGCTACGATAACATCCATCAAAAATATTCTATGCTCCACCTTTGGGACTAAATATCGCAATAGTTTAAAACAATTTAATTATAGTTATTTATGTGACTGGTACATAATTGATGTAAATGTGAAACTGATAATGTGTGGTGAGCGACAGATTTAACTGCCGTACGAATATTGCGTGGAGATGGTGTAGGCCGCAGAAACCTGTGTGTGGGCGCTTTGCTCTTCGATCAGCAAATGTGATGCATTCCCGATCCCGTTTATACTCCCAGTGCCAATATGAGCTTATCGCCTACCTAAGAGTGAACTTCTATGTTACGTTACGTTCCTTCTTATAGTCATAGGATAGCATAAGATCATAGCATAAAACGAATCTAGTAATTGTAATTGGTTTTACCTCTATTGCAATCGTGGACGACTCGCCTGCCTGTACCTACTATCAAGTGAACTAGTACCTTTTTCATCGCGAACAGAGACCTCTCGATTTCCCCCCGAACACTGTAACCCCGGACCGATCTGCTCATTATCGAACTTAAATTTGTCTTCGCCTCGTCTACTCTTTTAGAAAAAATCATAAAAATGGGATCAACAAAACTCAGGTAATTGACAAACACTCATACCAACATACGAGTGTCCACTGAATGAACTGTGGACCCTACTTCGTTCGGGCGATAAGAGATATTATGACGGTAATCACATACACACACACACATAATAACATCATGCCTTCATTCCCAAAGTGGAGTTGGCAGAGCTACAGAAATATCAACAACTCTAAAAAGACTTGTTGATAGTCCTGTAAATAAACTAAATTATTAATTTACTAAATTAAAGTTGTTTAAAGGACCTCTGCGTGTTGGGTTCGGCTTCATGTACGTCTTCCAAAGGTGCCGGACTTCCATAGTTCGTGTTAGGTAAAGACATACAAAAAAGATATACCACCACCACCAAATGGCAGCGTTCGCATTGTTGTGTTTCGGTGTGGGGATAAGACAACCGATGAAATTACTGGCATAGAGGCATTCCATCTTAGTCCTCAGGGTTGGCAACGCATTTGAGTTCTTAGGATTGCAGTCTTAACATTATAGTCTTGATAGATTTGAAATGTCTACGGGTCTCAGATTCCTCTTACTATCAGGTGGCCTAAGTGCTCGTGTGCCTTCTACTTGACATATTTTTGTTAAAAATCACGTTACACCAAAAATACATTGTTATAGACTTAGATAATTATTATGTACATGTACATACATACATTAACACCACGCGTTCATTCCCAGAGTGGGGTAGGCAGAGCTAGAGAATTACCAACAACTCTAGAAATACTTGTTTATAAGTCTATAACCACATTTTGCACAATCAGACAAGGAAGTTAAAGAGCTATTTGTCAAAAAAAATCTTGACTGCTCTTGAGATAGTTCATTCGGTTTACCATTGAATTGCCGACAAACTTTTAATCGAATATTATTTCAAAGACAACGTTTCAAGTATTTTCATTTCATCGACAACTCATTGCGTCGAGGACTCAATACTAGGTAATTTGAAACGAGGTCTTTTAATTGGTAGTTGACTTATTTCAATCAAATTCATGTCATGACTAATCATTTCGGGTTTATTTATTTGATTTTTTTTACTTGTAATAATATTTATTCCGCATAAAATTATTTCAATTGGTAATATTTTGCTATCAAAACTAAACGCAAGCACTCTGTGTGATCATAGCTATGTGTGTTATGATTGACCATTGATATAATTTAATAATAGTAATGTGTCATGCTATCTGTCAACAGTTCGTTTTCTTGGGGGTCGCAGTTCTAACCTAACCTAACCCACTTCTGTCAACAGTTCGTTTTCTTGGGGGCCGCAGTTCTAACCTAACCTAACCCACTTCTGTCAACAGTTCGTTTTCTTGGGGGTCGCAGTTCTAACCTAACCTAACCCACTTCTGTCAACAGTTCGTTTTCTTGGGGGTCGCAGTTCTAACCGAACCTAACCCACTTCTGTCAACAGTTCGTTTTCTTGGGGGTCGCAGTTCTAACCTAACCTAACCCACTTCTGTCAACAGTTCGTTTTCTTGGGGGTCGCAGTTCTAACCTAACCTAACCCACTTCTGTCAACAGTTCATTTTCTTGGGGGTCGCAGTTCTAACCGAACCTAACCCACTTCTGTCAACAGTTCGTTTTCTTGGGGGTCGCAGTTCTAACCTAACCTAACCCACTTCTGTCAACAGTTCGTTTTCTTGGGGGCCGCAGTTCTAACCTAACCTAACCCACTTCTGTCAACAGTTCGTTTTCTTGGGGGTCGCAGTTCTAACCTAACCTACTTTGAAAGCCTCATAGGACATATAAAAATGTATTGAAGTAATACGTCGAAGAAATGAATTGCAATGTTTTGCAGCTGTACCAATTAAGATAATTTGCAACAAATCAGCGATTAAGTAGTATTCGTTGATTAGTATTTCCACGTAGTAAGATAAATTTAAATAAATAGTAGTTGAAATAAAATTACGCCAAACAATATTACTAGTACTAAAGTTTCGATGAATCGTTGTCGATGAAATAATATTCAATGAAAAGGTTGTCGACAAAACCAGGGTTCACCAATTCATTCATAGCATCTATTATAATAAATATTGTCTACGTTCACATCGGTTTCATAGTCTTCAATTATTCGTCTCACGGTACTGTTTACCACCATTCCCAGTCTGTTAGTGACATGTGCATAAGCTTCCTGCAGTAATTTTAACATTTTTGATGTGGTGAATGGAGGTTCTGTATTGTGTCTTGCTGCAAATCCCTTGACTTGTGCCCATATCAACTCAATTGCGTTGTATTCACAATGATAGGGTGGTAAAGGTATGACTTGGTGCCCATATTCGGCCGCGAGCTCATCGATAACGTACCGCTTTTTATGTGGTTTATTTACTTTTCGTAAATGTACCAACTCCGTCTTGAACATCTTCATGTTTGCATCTACGCCAGATCGTTGTAGCCATGAAGCGATTTCAGCTTACTCTCAGACTTTGCCG
This sequence comes from Acleris holmiana, assembly GCA_949316455.1. Lineage (NCBI taxonomy): Eukaryota > Metazoa > Arthropoda > Insecta > Lepidoptera > Tortricidae > Acleris > Acleris holmiana. The sequence goes on along the minus strand of OX438782.1, from coordinate 10,249,108 downwards.
GTGGCTTATCGATTTGCATCGAGTGATATGGGGCGTTGTCCGTAATTATAACGGATGGTTCAGGAAGGCAACATAACATGGAAGAAAACCAGTAAGTGAAATTTTATCCCTTCATTTTTTCGTGATAGTCTCCTGTTTTTTTATGCGAAACCCAGCAAGGCATCTTTGAAGAACCCGTTCGCAGTGCCGGCGTGACAAATTATAAGCCTGGCTCTTTTTCCAGATGGATCTTTAGACGTAGACGCAGCGTAATTATCGGTCCAAGAACGGCTAACTGTATGATTGGCATTAAGCCATGTCTCATCCAATAAAACCACATTCTGCCAATATTTTATTTGTTTTGCTTGGACTAAAAAAGTATACCTTGCCATCACAATATCGTACCTTTCCATTAATATTTTGCGTTTATTAGCCTTCGTGTATCGAAATCCAATTTCATTTAAAACTGTTCCTAAAAAACTTTTTTTGCCGAAAAACAAGCCGGCTTCTTTCAGGGATTCTACTAACTTCCTCCTCGTTGGATATTCTTTGCGTAAATAATAACCGTAGACATTATCTTCGAATAGCATCGGAATCAAAACTATCAATGCTCACAATTTATTTTGATCGTTTTTTTTTCCTATTTGGAGTCTGAAGAACATTATCTTGCCATTGTCATTGCCAGTGTCACCATATTTTTCTTTACTTATCCTGTAGCCCTAGCCAAGATGCAAACGCTTCTAACGTTTTTCTTTTCTATCGCTCAAAAGGTATGGGATGACATTCTCGTGCGTTTCGATAAACCGCGTGGTCGACTGTCATCCCATACATTTTGAACGATAGAAAAAAAAACGTTAGGAGCGTTTGCATCTTGGCTAGGGCCCCTGATGACAGTTCGCTTTCTAATATCGAATGCATCAGCTACACGATCAAGCACTTGTGTCAATGGTAACAATGGCCCGCTATTTTGAGCCTCACGTTCAAAATAATTACGTAGCCGAAGAACGAACTCACGCGTTTGACTGTTTAAAACAGTATTTTTCGTATGTTTGGGTATAGTGACAAGATCCTCATCAGTAGACCTCGTTATCTCAAGGCAGTGACATCAAAATAGGGAAACATATGGGTAAATAGCACAGTTTGATATTAATTGTAAGTAAAATCATTGTTTTTTCAAAAATTACAATCACATATTACAAGAACATAAATACGATCATACAATCACATTTACTATTTAAGTTTTTAACTTTCATTTCAACCCTTTCACTTAAACATTCACACATAAAGTTATAGTTCTATCTAATAATATTTCGAGATCATTTCGATATTTATAGGTATAGACCTCCTTGGTCAAGGGTGACCCCGCTAACTAAGACTTATTTATTTGCTATGGAAATTCATAATGACAAAGTACATCAATACTCACAGTATGTGAATTTACGGTTCGCGTGATTTTGATTTGTTATAATGGAAAAATTAAAGACAACCTTGTCTATTTTGATTATTTGATAAAAATTTAGAGTAAGCTGTTTTGTTAATAGTGAAATTTACGAATGATTCCAAAAAAATATGACATAACCATCTTAATTAAAAAAGACACAATGAGTTTGAAAGCGGCAAATCATATCCAGAGCAGTTTCATTTCATCATCATCATCATCATATCAGCCGAAAGACGTCCACTGCTGGACATAGGCCTCCCCCAAGGCTCTCCACTTAGACCGGTCCTGTGCCTTCCGCATCCATCGCGATCCCGCCATCCTTACGAGGTCGTCGCTCCATCTTGTTGGAGGCCTACCAACAGCTCGTCTCCCGGTCCGTGGACGCCACTCGAGAACTTTCTGGCCCCATCGGCCATCAGTTCTGCGAGCAATGTGACCCGCCCACTGCCACTTAAGTTTCGCTATTCTTCGGGCTATGTCGGTAACCTTAGTTCTACTGCGGATATCATCATTTCTGATTCTATCCCGCAGAGAAACCCCGAGCATAGCTCTCTCCATAGCCCTCTGAGTGACTCTGAGCTTTCTTATGGCAGTTTCATTTGGACCTAACAAAATGTATGATATCGTCGTCTGTTTGTTATCAGATTCCCAATTGTACCAACGTGAAAAGGGTAGGTTCATTTTATTGTTTTTCAAATGTGCCATTTCTCTCATACTGCTAATAAACTTAAAATAAGTATAAAATATTTCCAATTGGCCACATACTCCCCTATTTTGACACTTGTGACATTTCACTGCTCTGAGATAACGAGGTGTACCCATCAGAAGCGTAAACGGAGGTAAGACGAGGGCGAAGTGGAGACAGGGCACGAAGAGGATCTGAAGAGCTGCAGCGGTAATGAGATCTGGTTCCTGTGTAAGTGGAGGGGGAGGACGGCAGGTATGTGGAAACGCAGATAGCGGGATCACTGTTAGTTTGTGAGTAATAAGCAGACAGGCCAACTCGCCTTAACAGTTATGCCAACTTGACTCAAAGGGTTAGGCTAACTCGTAGTAATATCAGTTAGTTTACTTTCAATGTTTACTTCTTGAAGCTGTAGTAGGAATAACCGTGTATTTTAGATGTATGGGCTTTTATAGTCTCCAGGGCGACGATGCGAAATTTTCATAATCATTTGAATATGGAAACGTTTTATTGTGTGCCAATAGAGTTTGTGGATCAAACTCTCGAAATAAACTTTATGGCAAAAAAAAGATGACATGGTCAGAAATTTGAAATATTGAGTCAAAATGTACAATATGTGAAATTATTGATAAATGAGTGAATAAATAATCATAAAACCACTGTAATTCAGAACTAGAACGCGAGTTTGCCAGCGGCGGTAACGTGAAAGTGTAGTGACTTGATTGTCATACGTTATTGAACCAGTCAGCGGTCCTTTGTTATCAATGTTATCATCACGCGAATTGTTTTATTGAGATGTTTTTTGTTAGTTATAATTAAAACTATGAACCCTAGAGTGCGAGCAAATAAAAACAACCTCAATATGAAGCTAGTTACGAAATGCGTTTCGGTAAATTATAGCCCCAGCAGTATATCACTATTCCGGTACCTACAGCAATGAAGTTTGACATCTGTTTCTTTGTACTTGCTGTCAATATTTAGGGATCTTCATGAGCAAACAAACGTCAAAGGTGCCATCACTCGATGTTTCTACTTTAGCCAAATCAAGCCAAAATAAAGTAGGTAGTCTCACTTTGGCGTCAAATCAGTGTCAAAATTCTTTTTTGCAAACACTCTTTGATGTAAAGATCGGTAGTCATCGTGGAAATAGTTATGAACGCGAACGAACGTACGTAGGTGACGTAGGTCTTGAATAATGCACTGTTCATTTTTGGTTAAAACCGTGTCGTATAACTTTCGAAGACGGTGTTTAAGATTTGGCTTCCGTTGCTTTCGATAAGTTACCAAGTCGCGTCGATACGCTTCTTGGTCCTCTGAACCATTCCAACAGAAGTTCTGAACTTTTTAGGTCTTCCCAGTAGGTACTTTTTAATGGCATTTTAAACCGCAGAACGACTCACCTTCTCGATTTTTGCGAACTTTCTTATGGACATACTCTTTTCTCGTGAGTATTTGTCCATGATTCGTTTTTGTTGCTCGGGTGTTAGTTAGGCCTCTCATTTTTTAAAATCAAAAGTAATCCGAAAAAAACCTTATTAATTGAGTTTAATACCGTAGCATCTATGATATAATTTGACATTTATATTTAAAAAAAAAAAACAAACAAGAATGGCAGCCAGCTACAGTTGTCATTATACTTTTCGATACAGTCTTTAGGAGTAAAATCCGCAGCATTGCAGCATCGTGTTCACATGGGCAAGGGTGTACGACCAGCGACTGCAGGCGGCGGCCTTTTAGTCTGGACAAAAACTTGAAAAAGCTTCCGTTATGTGTCTGGAAGCAAAACATATATTTTTTTCTTCCTAATAATCCGACCTCGCTGAATCAATAAATGCCGGTTGCCAACCGTTCCCCTCCCCCCTTCACCCCTTTTACTCTTCCAAAGTGTTCCTTGCCGAGTTTTTTTTTTATTTTACAGAAACCTGTTTAAGATAGAAAGTTCTCTTTTTCAAATTCTGGTATAGTCTATTTTGACATTATGCATCGCTATGAACTGTCTAAGACTTTTACAGTCACACAAATGTGTGTGTGAACGGCGCTGAACGCGTTGAGATTGATAAAAATGTGCCATATGTGTCCCAGGCTTCTAAATTGGTAACGTTGCAAGTTTTTTAGCTATAAAATTAACCTACCTACGTAATATCAAGTTTGTGTCGAGATTTAAGCTCTTGCGGTAAAATCTTAAGTACAACTCCCCGTCGAGAAAAAAATGGTGCGTACAAACAGTACTAATTAGTAGGGATACTCACACTCGCTGCACTGTAGGATGATGCCTGTGACAGCCAGCCGTATTTCGTAATTTCAATCACTACTGACAAGCGATGTGTTGTGAAAATAGGCGATTATTTATTTAAATTCATGAACGGCGTCGCTTGTTAGGTTTGTACCAATGTCGTATTTATGTGACGTGAAAAAAAACAAGCGTAATACGCGTTTAAATGAGCTGTCACAGGCCTATACAGCGCAGCCAGTGTAGTTGTTAAAATTTTTAATGAAGAACCAGTTTTTCGTTTCTTTTGTGCTTACCATGGAGTAACTTTCGCGAGTTTATTTTTGAAAAATTCCGTATTGTTTAGAATATCTACTTGCACATAATATTGAAATTCCTTTACTAATTAAGTAGCTCCTACAGTCACATTATAAGTTGTAGCCGACCAAGTTCAGGTCATCGCACATTACAGCGCCCCGGCACCAGAGCAGCACCGCCCGGACCATGGCCTCGTTTCCTCCTCTTTCGACCTTTAAGTGGTATTGACTATGACGTCTTTGGTTGGCTATGACGTCGTGTCCTCTTTTTAAACCTGGCTTGTCAAAATTTACGGGTTCACTCCAAATTATGTATACAAGTTTTACACATTCATCATGTTCCACCTTCTGTCAAGAAAAAAAAAATTGTAGAAATTAATGCATAAAGCTATAGAATGTGTCTACCTTACTGGCTAACTAACTAGTAAGTTACTATGTATACTAATGTATAAAGTCGTTTTTATTTACGTATAGTCTTAATGCATGCTTATGCGATTTTGATGACAACACTAATAATTTACCAACAAGTCGTTTTAGAGTTGTTGGTATTTCTGTAGCTCTGCCTACCCCACTCTGGGAATAAAGGCGTGATATTATGTATGTATGTATGTACTAATAATTTCTACCATTAAACTGCTCTCAAGATGAAGACGGAAGGGGCCATAGGAACTCCTCAGTACAAGTTAGAGTGCGCGGCGTAGGTGCAGTTGATTCTGTTTACTTATGCAGCGTCATCCTAATTATCCTACCAATTCTACTCTTACTATTTTTTTTTAATAATCTATCCGCCCTTACTAATATTATAAATGCTAAAGTAACTCTGCTTGTCTGTTACGCTTTCACGCCTAAACCGTTAAATCGATTTCGATGAGATTTGGTATGGAGGTAGATAAATTAAATCCCGACCAAGGACATAGGGTTTTTACCCGCGATTAACGACTTCGACGCGGACGGAGTCGCAGGCAACTGCTGGTATAATTATCATTGTAAAAGCACGTTTTTGTTCGAATCACGCTGTGAACAGTAAAACATCGTCGAATTATTGGAATACCGTTAAATATTCCAACCTCGACATGAACATCAGCTGTATTTACTTTGGTTAATTAATGAATTACACGTAACAGAAAATGATTAAAATAAACAAATGATTCAATAACGCGTGGGTGATATTTTTTCATCACAGATTTCTTTAATTTGTCTTAAAGTGAAACTTTCTTCATACAGGGTTATACGGAACCATTCATGTGCGAGTGACACTCGCACTTGTCTGTTTTACAAGCTTTTATTTAACTTGCTTAGGGCCTGTTGTTTGATCAGTAGTTAAATTAACTAATTATTTAAAAACGTAACTAATGGTTAAAACTAAACGAAATATGTAAACTGGCGGCGGCTGTAGCTGTGTGTAATCTGCCGGGTTAGAATAGTGCCACTCCATGTCTTCCAGTGGATGTCGTAAGAGGCGACTACGTCTCAAGAGGGAATAAAGGCTTGTAGTACTGTTAGGCGATGGGTTTGCTACCTGTCACTAATACACTGGTAAATACTTGTGCAAAATTTTGTTACAGAATCATCAAATTAAGTCTTTTTGGAGTTGTTGGTATTTCTGTAGCTCTGCCTACCCCACTCTGGGAATGAAGGCGTGATGTTATGTGTATGTGTGTGTCATTATAAGACCTGTTTCACAATCGACAAGTAGATTTATCTTTCAACTAACGACAGCCCTCATTTTGTCTATTTTCAAGTGTAAGAAAGGGAAAGGGCTAAGTACATTTATTTGTCAGATATTCATTACTTGTCGATTAAAAAACACGTGGTACCTAAGTCAATCTGAGATTAGGATCTAAATATCACAGTATTATGAAATTCAGTTATTTGGAACCTACTCATTGACTTGACATTTTGAGACGGACATTTTGCCGTTGAGATGATCTGGATTCAAATAATTCTATGATTCATTGAATGAGTAAATATGGTTTAAAGATTACGAAATTCAGTCGTCGTGACACCAACTCAAATGTCATATTGGTCGGTTTCATTAGTTTCATTACGTGTTAGTATCGTGTCAGGGTCATTATTTATAATTAGCAGTGAATTAGTATCTCAAATGTTTTAATAAAAGACTGCACAGATTGTCTTCCACGCATGATATAAAGGCTTCGACACACTGAATGCGTGTCAGGAGTAACGCAGATTAAACGCGAACCCGCGCGTGGTTGTTTATACATAGAACGCATTGTTCTCGGCACACTAAAAAAAAGACGCTGGCCTACATTTTAATTTAACTGATCACTGTTTGAAATCTCCGAAAGTTCCCTGTGAAAATAAAGAACCTTTACTTTCACTTGCTCGTTTTCACTGAAACCATGAAACCATGAAGTAAGAGGGTTGGTACGATTTGTTTACTTGAAAGAATAAAAACAATAAACTAGTATTTCTCAGCGAATGACAAATTTGTATCAATAATAATTTAGCTATCAACCTGTACACTCGTACGTTTGCTTGACAATTTATGAGGGAACTAATGAGGTAGGTTTGGGGCGGGCTACTACTATTTAACTTGACAGTACAGGCGTCCAAATCGTAAGCAATACGATTGAAATAGAGGGAAAAACCAACTAAAATAGAACCCTTGCTAGTTTTTTGTTCTTAAATTTGCTGACAATATCAGTCAAGTTTCGTTTCTTGCTGGAATCATCTTAAGCTATGATATTCCATGACTACACAAACATAACAACGTAACATTTAAAGATAGGCATAAAATAATAATAAACCACGACGCCTTTTATGCGTCCGCTCAAAGTTACTAGTCCCTTTAACGCACGTAACTTCAGAGCCCTTAGTGTAAGTGGCTAATTCATAAAAACGTCTCAAATACGTTTGCGTTGCTCGTATAAATATCATGGACGAAACGTGTTCGAGACGGTTTGTCGCGTGAACAGCATCTTAGTACACTTAAGGCTCTGGTGTCAATCGAGATGAACTTTACAACGAGCGAGATGTTACAAAAACAAAATGTGTAGTTGATATTTTATCTTGAATGAGAATCACATCAAGTGGCTCGTAAATCGGTGAGCTGGATGGAGTATGAGTGTGTTATGTATTACGTAGTAAGCAAATGAAAAACCGTCCGAGTGCGAGTAGGACTCGCGCACGAAGGGTTCCGTACCATGATCACAACATAACACACTTTATTACCTTTTTTAGTTTCACTGTCTGTGGTTACAGACAAATCTTGCAAAAACGGCAAAAACTCACGTTTGTTGTAAAAAAATATTTTATTTTGTTTTTGTATTTACATCTGTAAAAATTTCAACCGTCTGGCTATCACGGATCATGAGATACAGCCTTGTGACAAAGAGACTGACAGACAGACAGACAGATGGACAGTGAGGTCTTAGCAATTGGGTCTTGTTTTTACCTTTCGGGTACGGAACCATAGAAAAAGCCATTTTGCCCGATCGAGCGTAATGAGCTAATGAGATGAAAAGCCCGTGGGTAGACTTTGCCTGCAGTTACATTACAAAACATATTTAAGTATACAGAGTAAATTACTTTCATGGTACTTTACTTGTCATGCAACTGTGTCGTGCATTTGTAAAATATTTACTGCCCTTTTTTACACTGTTTGGGTTACTTGGTCTTAATTAGTTTTTTAAAAACACAGTTAAGTATTTTGTTTCTTAAGTTCGTGGTTTATTAGCCGAATAAATGATCCTATTGCTGTTTATTTATTTCGTCAAGAGCTGGAGTAATGAGTAGGTAATCGGTTTAGCGCTTGGGAAAATGGCCACATATTTTATGTCATGGAGAAGCTTTTTGAAAAGCTAGTGAAGTCCTGCGCATTTACGTGTAAATTTATCCTAACGCAAGACCCCTGGCAAACCCCCGCATCATAACCAGAGCGTATCAAAACTGCGGTCTGAGGAATAAGTTAATGTTACTTTGTCTCAATTTTATTGTGATGCAAAATTTATTTCTTTAAACCGAATGTCGTTTAATTTAATCGAGTTTTAAAAAATGAGTTTATTAAGGCTGTACGAGTATGTATAAGATTCTAAAATGGTCTAGTAAAGAATCAAAAGTGGCAAATCATTTTTCAAAATGACTTACCTACCTGGGAATGTAATTTCTTTTCTCATCCCGCCATTGAGATATTCTCCGAACATAAGAGATAGATAAGAGTTATTTGTGCAAGAGAGCAAAGTTGGTTTTTAACACAGTTGCTCAAAAAGTGGTACTTTTTGTAGCTGTATATCGTGCGGAAAGTGGGATATTACGCACTAGTGCGTTAAAGTTTTCTATTTTTTTTAAATATAATTTTGTTTCAACTTCCAAGCCGTGCATCTAACCAAAGAGTTTGCATGATCAACCACTTTTTGATTTCGTCATTTAGCTTTGAGACTATACATAGGTAATATAATTTAAAATATTAAAATGAAATACATACATACATAAAATGTATGTAGGTAATATTAAAAAAAAAACAGCTCTCATCAAGATGGCTGAATCTGAATTAGTATTACGAATGATTAGATAGTTGCGTATTAAGGTGAATTCACATTACACCATGCAGAAACCGGGCACAGCCCAGTACGGCGTAATGTGAATCCACCTTTATGCATTACCGCTGGTTAATAGAGAATTATACTTTTTATTTTTTAAATATAGGTAATTAATTAAATTACTGTGACTTTTTTTTTGGCTGAATGGTCACAACCGTTGCCATTTCATAAAGTCTGTGTCAATTAAAAGTAAAATTGTCTCTTGTAATAGTTTTATTTACTGATTTATTTTGTTTCATTGATATTTTTTCGCAAATGTATTAAAAAACGTCGTTTGATACACGTGCGGAACTGTCATTTTAACTCGTCCCGAGTCTTGTCCCTCGCTTGCAGCTCGGGCCAAGATACTTCGGGACTCGTGTAAAATGACATACTTTCCGCACTTGTATCAAAATGTACTATTTTGCTGCAAAACAAAGATTCTGTTGCACATACTACTTTTCACCGCAGCAGCGGGAAAATATTACCTTAAGGTAAAAAAGACCACATGGTGAACATTAAACGCCATCACCCCGCCGCCCGCATGGTGCCACACCACGACCACCTTTACACATTGTGAAAATTAATTAAAATGTTACTTTTCACTTCTTATGCTTTTAAAGTCCTTCTCTATGCTGGGTATAGACTGCATAAAATAACATTTTATTTGACAACCAAGCCCTACTACAGCCAGACAGACAGACGAGGTGACTGCTCTAAGTAAACTTGTTATTAAAAGCAAGCATTATTTACAGAAACATTAGAAAATCAACGTATGACTTGGCAGCACTCCGTTGAACCTAAGTTAAAAATCTCATGCACAACATTTAACAAAAAAAAGAAAGAAACAGTGGCGGGAAACAGGTTTTTGTCTCGTTTGGGCCTATTAATTAGTTGTTTTCTTTGCAAAATTTGTTGTGTTACGGAATTTAATTAAAATGTCGTCAAGTGAAGAGGAAATAATGCTCACACCTAATGGACTAATGGAAAAAATGCAACAATCTTTGCTGCCTTAATTCCAAGAAAAAGTTCGCCTGCTGGCTCGGATGGATAGGTACCATAAGTCTTGGATAAAATGGTTGGTTTTATGCCCTTCTTGTACAATCTCCTATAATTGTCTCACGCTCGCTCACGCTCGTAGCAAAATCGACTTTTGCTCTCTGTCTTTAAACAGCAAAACCACCCTTTTTGAGGTGCTGTGATGAAAAAAAAATCAAACACGCGTCGCGCCACCACTTCGAGATACGAGTACCAAAAAGAAACGGTAACGTTAGCAGTTTGGATGCGCTCCTCCCACGATTACAGACTGGTAGGTTTTATTAGACTGAAAATAAAATTACATACATACATACATAACATCACGCCTTCATTCACAGAGTGGGGTAGGCAGAGCTACAGAAATACCAACTCTAAAAAGACATGTTAATAATTTTGTAACCACATTTTGCAAAAGTAGGCTGAGATGTTTACTAGTGTATTAGTGACAGGTTGCAAGCCCATTGCCTAACAATACTAGAAGCCCTTATTCCCTTAGTCGCCTCTTACGACATCCACGGGAAGACATGGAGTGGCACTATTCTAACCCGGTGAACACACCGAAAAATAAAATTAACCTGGTAGAATAGAGGCCAACTTGTTTGCTTGAATCACAGCAGTAGAAATGACCTCAGATAATCGGCAGCATTGGAGCTACTTGTGTACTTACCCAAAAGTAGAAGAAGAGTGCCAACCTCTCGTACAGTCAAGGACTTTAATGCCGTTATGCCACTATAATTATTTTACCTTGTTCTTTCATGTGGTTTGACGCTGTCATTATGACAGGGTTCCATATTGGCATAACAATTAACGTCCTTGACTGTACCTACTTAATAACAGTCTCACAAATACAGTCACCTAATAAAATAAAGCAGCATACTTGAGCCTTGTCATGCTTGTCGTAGGCATTTGACGTTGAGCTAGAAACTTATTATGAAAAGGCTCCAAAGTGCTCAAGATTTTCGCTGTGGTAGCTGGCCTTATAAGTAGCTGCACACTTTAGTACCTTGTCGGTTTAAGACCTTCATAATATCAGTGCAGTAGTTTAAACATGACGTTAAAGTGACAAAGCACCAAGAGTGTAAAGCTACTTAAATGGCTAACCGTAGGTACTGTAATTTGAAGTAGAAAATAAATAAATCAGTACACAGTTAGCTACGGACCCGAAAAAGGGTCAAACTCAACAGCAAAGACAAGTTTCGGGAAAACAAATTGTTTGCCGCCATGTAATTAATGATTATTCTAAAATTTTATTAGACCGCCGCTTGCCACAAGATGCTACATGGTAAGAGCAGAGGAAAGACTGGTATGTTCGATATGTGCATTATTTACACCACACTAGATAGGCGACCTATTAAAAATGCATCCACATGCAGCACCGTACACACATTGGAGGGGCGTAGCTGTTATATCTTAAAACGGTTTTTATGTCTAACCGTCGACCGAGCGAGCGATAATTAAGGCCATAGATTGGTACCTACTTATTCTTTTTTAAGTTAAAAATCAATTCAAAATCAGTATTGATCGGTTCCATGAGTACCTAGAGGCTGTTATCTTAAACTGTGGTAAGTTTTATTGGCCAGGTGAATAATGTAACGTAACTGATTAATGAAACGCTTCGTACCTAAGTTTTTGCAATAATATCCTTTTAATGTTTAAGAATTGACAACACGGCGCGGCTCGGCTTTGTTAAATCATTTTTAACTAGGTAAGCAGGTACTTAGCGGATGCGCCCGGACGCCCTCTCACTCGCACCCTTTGAAATTTGGCGATAGATTGTAAACTTGTTTGTTTTTCATTTTTACTTTAAGTAAGTACTTAGTTAGTTACAATCGAGCGCGTCGACCCGCCGGTGGTGCAAAATCGAATGTTTGCATAATTCGGGAATACACTGACATGGTGCGAATTCAAATGAGTGTGGTGATAGTTAACTAAGAGCTTTAAACTACGTATCGGAAAAGATTCCCGAACCGGCGACTACCTGCCTTCACGAGCGACAATTTTAGGTGCTTACCTACCTACCAATGTGCAGCGTACATAATCAACATTGGTGAATTTAAACGTTCAAGTTTATGCAAATCGAGAGTGTGCAATAAACAATGTTAGTGAGCTTAAGACAACTGATAATATCAGCATTCGATTACTGTGCACTGTGCGAAGTGATGAGTATGTTTGTTTTGTCGCAAATGTGAGACAATTTGTACGGGCGTGCTTTGCTGTGCCATTAAAACAGAGGAGGAACTTCGAACACTCAAGGTACCTAATTTAAAACATAAGAAGCTTCATCGGTGTGATTAGGTTGATTTTACAATCGTTTACATAACTTTAAGAGTTTTTTTTTTAAATAAGTAGTTTAGAATCGTTTGTGCTATTCTATTACACTGTAATCGGTGTTTTTGACGGTCCTAAGCCCGATAAGTAGGTATGTACCTAACTGCCACTATCTTTATCTAAGTGGAAACAACGCTTGTTTATTTGAATTTACAAATTATGCGTTAAGGACTTTAATTGTTAGACACTATGGAACCCTGTCATAAAGACGGCGTTAATAGTTAATTTTAGCTTTCTTTAATCTGGTTAACGCCGTCATTATGACTGGGTTCCATAGTGGCATACCAATTAAAGTCCTTGACTGTACCTCGCCATAATCCACCGGTAACCGAATAAATGAAGTAAGCAGGTGAATAGGTGTGACAAAAATACCTACCTGCCTGGAATGTTATTATTTAAAACCAATCACTTTTCAATTCGTTATCGAACTAATAACAGGTAAACTAAACTTACCTACTGCCGAACCTTGTGCTTCGGCCGCACGCACTGTTGCGAAAAATGTTATAAATGCTTCGACTGGACTAGGTAGGTTGGTAGGTATTTACTTTCGGGCGGCGCGGCGGTTAATAGCTCTGCAATTAATTACCTACTTAATTAAATTCCTACTAATATTCAAACCGCCGATAGATTTAAACTTTGAATCTGAACTTGGTACCTACCTAGTCTTATTTTTCGCGAGGCTGTGCGTGTGCGTAGGCACCTACCTGTAGGTGTGCGCAATGCGTTTTTGTTTTCTTACTGATTTCCTTCGCTGAGTGTTTGTTTATGAGTCTGTTCTTTCGTGTGTTATTGTGCGTGTGCTAGTGTTTCTGTCTTGTGATTTGTGCCAACTCGTTGGATAAACTTTGATGAACTTTATGAGTAACCTACAATAAAAACGTGTTTTTATGAATTAATTTAATTATTCAACTGTTTATTCTACGCATGAACAATACTTAAATAACACTGGCCAGCAGCTTAAATAAGTAAATTACCTACCTAACTACCCACTTGTTTACCATTACAGTCAAAAATAATGCACCTACCTACCTACCTTACTACTACCAAATAAAAAGTTAAAGAAGTTGACGGACGGTAATCCATCATTAAATTAAATTAGGTAGGTAGGTACGGTATTTAACGTTATTAGATTTGAGAGAGATTGTTTGCTAATAACGCTAAACTTTAGACAAAAGGAGTTTGGATGATGGTTAGTTGCTGCCACGTAAGTTTGTAAACATCAATTTCTTTTATTTATTTTAGTTAGGTACCTAGGTACCTAGAACTTTGCTTATAAGGTCATCATAACATACACCTAGGTAACTGTAAAGTTTAACACTAAATACAGTAGGTAGGTGCCTTCATAACCCATAACCACGAGCATGTTAAACACTCAATGCCGATACCTCTTATCATCAGGTACTTAAAAAAAATAAGAAGTAGATAGGTAGGCAAGTTAATTAATTTTAAAAAACCTTGTTACCATTGATGTCGTTTAATAAGTAGACACTGAAGGCAGTAGGTAATTGTTGATTATTTTAAACAGGGAGAGATTATTTCTACGTTATGTAGGGAATCACGCGCGCGGACACGTGACCGCGGGTGAATGAACCGACCGACGCCGGCGGCGATCGACGAGTGAGGCGGCCGGCGCGGCCGCGCCCGCTCCCATTGATAAACGTACTATAACTACCTATCGCGTTGCTTTTGCGTACTAGAAGTGACGGTTTCATTGCGCGCTGAGTTTTGTTTGAAAAAGTCAAAATTTAACCTTACGTTTCCGCAAAAAAATTCCAACGGATTTCAGTTCAGTATAATGGTCTGAAACCACAGTTTCAGTTTTCGTTGGACCGTCCCTTACACCCTGTATATACGGTGAACCGTTTTTGAGATAGAGGGCGGAGAGCGCGCGGTCACAGCATCACTTCAGGTCAACCGGTGTCTCCTGTCGAAAACGCGCCATATATAGTTGATGAACTATCGATAAATCAATGATTATAAATATTTGTCAATTTTTATTAACTATTATATTATATTTTATCATTTTCTTCATGCTTTAAATCTATATCTATTCAATAATACTGATAACCGTTTACTAAAATTAAAAATAATTAAGAGAAGAACTTAAGTCATAATATAATTATATAACTTTAGGGTTTATAATATAATTATAAACCTTATTGGCAGTCTATAATGCTCCGAAATCTGTGAAAAGTCACGATCATCTTCGTTATATGCATTACGTCAAATCTACAAAACTTAATAAACCTGGGCAGCTTTCAAATATTCCACCAACAAGTGCAGCTGCTCATCAACATTTCAACCGTGTATATTATCAAGTTCAAACTTGGTTAGGACATGATTTGGAACCCCAAGTATGGGGTTGGGCAATGCGAAACGATTTTCTGGAGCCTATCATGACAATTTTACCACCTGCTCCAGAAGATTTGCTAAATATAATTTTCTGCAACTGCAAGAGTGGTTGTGGTTCGCGATGCGGATGCAGGAAAGCGGGCTTGCAATGCTCTTTAGCTTGTGGCCAATGTAATGGGCAACTTGTCTCAATGCTCTACCATATCAGAGCGACATTAACGAAGATGGAACCTTTGACCCCGAAATCATTTAAGAACTTGAGACAAATTTCGTTGAAGACGATAATGAAGACCAGTTTGAAATTTACCAGCAGCCAGAAGACGACGATGAAGAGGAAGAAGTTGATTAAAATTATAAATTGTAGTTTTTGTACCCTTTATTCTATTTTTTTACTTTCAATAAAAATAAATGTATTGAATGAAATTTTTTAATAAAAAGATTAATTCATAATTTATTTGTTTTTTTTTTCATCATGTAAGAAGTTATTAATATTAATTAGGTTAAAACTCAAATATAATTCCTATATTTTCATTAACAATTCTGCAATTACATGAGCAGGTAAGTGTTGTTAACAAAATTAATACTAAATAAAAAGTGGATAGGTTAGGAACAAAAAATATAAAATATAATATAATAGTTAATAAAAATTGACAAATATTTATAATCATTGATTTATCGATAGTTCACCAACTATACAGGGTGTTAGGTAATGAGTGGATAATCCTTGAACTACGGATAGAGGGCACTTAGGACGTTATGAAAAAGCTAAAATAGGTCTAGTAAAAGTCGCACGGTTTTCGAGATATTTGGACTTTTAATCGGATTTTTGGTAATTTTTCCTTATGTCCGTGTTACGAAAAACCCCTAAGTTCATGTATTAATTCAATTATTTTTTTCGTTGTTTCTTGCATGATTAGAATCACTATGAACTAAGGAAGTTTTTAAAGCTACATGCCCAGTTTTTTTTCATGACAACTTTTTGAGTAAACGCACAAAGTTTGTTTTTCCATACTACGTGAAAAACAAACGCGGGGATTTCTTAGTACGGAAAAAGTAACTTTCATTTCAATAATCACCTTTCAATCCATTATGGGTCGCTACCACTTGGCTCTTACCACGTGCACAGCTAAAATTGAGGTAATTGGCGAAAGGCTGTCTTTATTGGAGCTCTCTAGTAACTCCCGAGACCTTCCCAATGAAGAAACGCTGCAACCTGGCCCTAGTGACAAGGACGTGAAGCTGCAGAAGGCAAGAAAAAGGCGTGGGCCAAAAAGAAACCGGGTTAACGATGGAGTACGAGAGGGGGAGAGAGTGGTTGCGGTTTGCACTGAGGAGCGTCCTTCCGAAAGCGGGATTGCCTTAGATATTTCGCCCATTGCAGTGGATTACATCTAGTAAGGTCAAGCAACAACGGTCAACAGCTTGGTTGTTGTGAGGCCGAAGTGCATACTCCTGAGCCCGATTACTCAACTGAGGAAGGATTTAGTCTTGCACCCAAGAAACACAGACGTTCGATTTCTGTGCGTTGCACTGCTGGCCCGAATGCCTCTCTTCGGGCGGTTGAGGACCTTAAATACATCCATCTATGGAATATGATTTCCAACGCCGATGAAATTCAGCTGTACTTGCAGAGCCTAGGCCTGGGAGGAACGTGCACAGTGGAAGAGCTTAAGCCTAGGGGCAACTACAAGTCTTATAAATTAGGTGACCCCGCTGCTTCCCTTGAAAAGTGTTTATCTGCGGACCTATGGCCCGTAAATGCAAGGATTAAAATGTGGTTGTTTCGTAGACAAAGCAGTAAACACTAGTAAGTTCCCTCAAAAAACACCTACCCTTCGTAATACCAGCCATTTCCTTGGTGTAGAGTACCAAAATGTTAGAGGGCTCAATACGAAGCTAAAAACATTCAGACAAGTAGTTCTGGGTCTGCAGAGCGATGTCATTGGTGTCACTGAAACCTGGCTCACTCCATCAGTTTTGGACGCTGAATTAGTGGGAGGCGATTGGAGTGTGCAACGCCGCGATCGTACTACCGGGAGACAAGGGGGAGGCGTGTTGGTGGCCGCACGGCCTGGTATTGCTTTGCAACGAAGAGCTGAGTTCGAAACGTCTGATGGTGAAGATCTTTGGATATCGTTTTTGGTGAAACGTACTCTCTTTTATATGTGTGTAGTTTATATTCCGCCTAATGCTACAGATGAGGTATACATGAACTTTTTTCAGAAGGTGGAATCATTCATTGACTCTCTAAATGGGGTTGTGCTAATTGTCGGTGATTTGAATATAAATCCTAAGTACACGTCTATTAGTACAATACAATACAATATAAATACTCTTTATTGAACACCAAAAATTAAAAGAAAAAATTAAGCAGAACATGGAACAGTACATTTAAATCATAGGTATACAACAGGCGGTCTTACCGCTAAATAGCGATCTCTTCCAGACAACCTTGTAAATAAATAAAAAGTAAATAATTAATTAATTGTAGTTGTAAGTAAATAATTGAATAAATACATACTAAATACATATAATTATACATCTGTATTATATATACATACATACATCCTCCAAAACAGCCAAACAATGACAACAGACGAAGCATGAGATAGAACAAAGAAAAAAGTAAGGGAGATAATAGAAAAACTACGGAAGTGACAGAAAATGATCCTTTAGCTTGCTTTTAAAAATGGCAACAGACTTAGCACGTCGTACCTCCACAGGCAAAGCATTCCATAACCTTATCGCCTTGATGGTAAAAGAATTTTACCAAAGAAAAAATTAAGAATTTTAGTATCTTAAGTTACCTCTGTTATTTCACTACGGTATGCAATTTGAAGGAGATGAATGCAGTTCTAAATGCGTTTGGAGGGAGACTGAATGTGGTTCTAGTGCGAGAGCGAACTGGCAGAGTGACGGTCGTCGAGGTGGAGGATGATGGCCTGGTACCTCATCGAGACGCTTACCACCCCCCACTTGAGATCACTGTTCCGCACACGAACACTGGTGAGGGTGCCGGGCTTATTGAGTCTAGCAACGTTGACTCCAAAGGTGATTGGAAT
Source organism: Acleris holmiana (assembly GCA_949316455.1). Lineage (NCBI taxonomy): Eukaryota > Metazoa > Arthropoda > Insecta > Lepidoptera > Tortricidae > Acleris > Acleris holmiana. The sequence goes on along the minus strand of OX438782.1, from coordinate 10,231,156 downwards.
TTTGTCAAGGGTAACTTTGAACTTCTTTACCATTTTTTTTCTGAGTTATCTTGGGCGGCAGTGTTTGAATCTCGCGATCCCAATATGGCCGTGGAGCTTTTTTATCGGCTTGTCTACGGGCTATTTGACAGATGCTTTCCAAAAAAAAAAAACGCTCAAGTAAACCTTGCAGACGTTATCCCGTGTGGTTCACAGCGGATTTGATAAGGGATGTCGAGCGGAAAGCCAGTCTTCATCGCCAGTGGACACGTTCTGGGCTGTTAAGGGCTGATGTCAAATCGAGAACCTGTCATGCTTATGACAATTATATTAAGCATACTCAAGCTAAGGTTACTAGCAATCCACGTGCTTTTTGGCGTCACGTTAATAGTCTCAAATCTAGAGGTGGCTTCGAGTCTAGAGTTGCCTTTGGCGGAGAGTTGTAGGAGGGTTATGAAGCGGCTCAGGCGTTTGCTGACTTCTTTTCAAGCGTCTTCCTACCGGATGTGCCTAGTCTTGACCCTAATTTCAATTTCAATTTCAATTATTTATTGCACTCATAATAATACATAATACACTTACATAGGTGATATTCGTACACTATGGACCCTGTTGGGCGCACCCTTCGAAAACTGCACGTGAGGACCTTTCTTGCAATGCTAACTACATTCACATTGGTAAAATAACGCCCCAAGAAGTAAAGTCCGCCATAGCTAGCCTTAAGCCGTTAAGTTTCCCTGGGCCAGACGGGATCCCGTCCTATATCTTGAAGGGTGCTATCACCTTTACCTTTTATTTTCAACCGAGTCCTGGATTCTGGGGAATACCCTTCTCAGTGGAAAATCACCCGTGTGACGCCTATTCCTAAATCAGGTGATACGGCCAATGTTAAAAAATTACCGTCTCATTGCCAATCTCTCTGCTGTCGCAAAGCTATTTGAAATCATCTTAAATAGTCACATTGCTCCTCAGATAAAGCCTTTTATTTGCGACTCTCAACACGGTTTTAGGCCCCGGCGTTCAGTTGAATCGAACCTTCTAACCTTGGTTGACTCCGTTACGGGTTATTTGGATGAGGGAATGCAGGTTGACGCGCTGTACTTTGATTTTAAAAAAGCCTTTGATCGCGTTGATAACGATGTACTTCTAAGCAAATTATGCAGCATTGGTTTCTCACCAAAACTGCTTCGTCTCTTTGCTAGTTATCTGCGTGATAGGCAGCAATATGTACAGCACGGGTGCTTTGTTTCAGATACCTATCCCACTCGTTCTGGAGTTAGTCAGGGATCTATTCTAGGTCCGTTACTTTTTGGCATTATGATCAACGGTCTGGCCTCTGTTCCTAAACATGCGCAATGCCTCCTATATGCCGATGACCTGAAGCTGTTTCGAAGGGTGCAAGGAGTCTCTGATTCGAATTGTTGCAGAGTGACGTCAATTCAATTTACGAATGTAGTCTTAATAACAGGCTTCTGTTTAATACTCAGAAGTGTGCTGTTATTACTTTCAGTCGAGCACGTAGCCCTCTAAGTAATGTATATCTGTTGGGTTCTCAACCCATAGCCCGTGTCACTTCGATACGAGACTTGGGGATTATCCTAGATTCTCATCTTAATTTCCACGAACATATAAAAATGCTCGCTGTAAATTGCCACCGCAGACTAGGGTTTGTTGTCCGCAACGCCAGAGAGTTTAATGATTCTAGGGCCATAAAGCTCCTATACACCGCCCTTGTGAGAAGTAAGCTGGAGGCAGCCTCAGCCGTTTGGAATCCCCATGAAGCTTCTTACATATGCTCCCCTGAAAACCAGCAAGGTTGACATCCTCATCCCAACCATTTCGCTGAGTGGAGACCATTTCGGCACACATCATCATCATTGTAAATTTGTTATTTTTTTATTTTTTTTTAAACTGTCTCTTTTTTATTTTATTCTATTAGTGCCGCTTGTTAGAATATAAGAACTAGTTTTATTATATCACTGTGTTTCTTCTACTAAATATGTAACCCTTGCTTTGATGTGTTTGTCGAATAAACGTTTTTCTATTCTATTCTATTCTATTCTATTCTATATTACTCTTAGAAAAAGTCCAGAAAACTTCCTTGCGATTTTTATATAAAAAGGTCTAAGGGTACTGCTTGTTCCTGTACCCAACAAAATTTCTCCTGGGGACCTTAGGTTTCTTTTCGCTGGAGGTGAGGCGAAAGTTTCGCCGCGAAACTACGTGCTGATGTCGTTGGCTTGTGGCATCTTGCGTGGGGACTCGGACTGTCCGGATTTGGTATCACAACTGGTGTGTCTGTTCGTTCCCTCTGTGCCGAAATATGCTATTCGGAAACGAAAGTACCCCCTGCTGGCGATCCCTGCCTCGCGGACCGTGTCCCGCCGCAAGTCACCGCTGCTGGTTCGCGCTCTGCAACTGCTTAATGCATTTCTAGATGCGGCTCCTGATACAGACGTACTTGCATCCAGATGGGTGTCGGTACGTGATGAATGTTTGAGCTTTTGTGTGATGATGAATGAACGGCCTTCATCTGTATTTTAATGCTTTTTTTTGTTGACTCTTTGTGTTGCTTTGTCCTTATGTAAATGTAGTCTAAAATTCACAGTGCTTTAGTTCTACTGTTATACTGTGTAATTTCAATGAATAAATAAATAAATAAATAAATAATTATTATTTATTGTCATTTCTGGAAGAAAACAAATATCGATATCGGCTTTTTACGACAACCCTACAATTTCTGGAAGAAAACAAATATCGATATCGGCTTTTTACGACAACCCTACAAACAGCCGCCATATTGTGCGCCAAGATATTTTAGGTATACACGCACATTTTGTAGTTATTTCTAGTCCATAGGTTTAATAGGTCTGTGAAATAACCGCACTATATACTACATTTGACACAAGAAATATTGAGCTGCCATCACAAATTGCGCGTACATCCAGTCTTTTTTAATTACATTTGGTAACCTTTTACATGTTTTTTTTAAATCATTGGTACTTTTTTAATTTGATATTATTTATTTCATTTTTCTAAACACTTGCTATTACAGTATTTTATTAAAAACCAATGATTCAAATGGTCTCTATTTCTGCAGCTGAAAGCAACAGGAGATTACTACACAATTTTTCATAAGAAAACCACAACAAACAGTGCTCAATATATAAAATCATTAGATAGCTGTATTGAACCAAAATAAGGTGATTATTGGAGGAATTCGACAGGGATTGTATAAAAAATTATAAAGTTCAAAATACATAAGAGGTCATAATATACAGGGTGTCCCAAAATCGGTAACCCACATTGACACCGAAGGTAGGTCAGCTTAAGAGGTACCGAACCAGCCTAACATGACCTCAGTAATATGTGCACGGTTTTCGAGTTATCGCCAAATTTAAGTTTTTTTTATAAATTTGCACCTTTTTTAACACTTTTTGTGCCAGTATTCAGTCGGAAAGCTCTCATGTCTCATGTGTCTCAAGTGGTTTTTTTTACGTGTATGGGGCCACGGATAGTTTATTAAGATACCAGAAGTATTATTTTGCCAATAACTAATGTAATGCAGATTCAGAAATGGTACAATACAAGTATCTTACTGCGATAAAGAAAGCATTCAATAACACTTTTCCGACGCCGCAAACCGTCGCAGTCAGGTAAGAACAATGCCGTACACTGAGATATATATCGCATTTGATGCCTAAACATGTTATTATTTGCCAAATGCACGAGAGCGAAAGAGATGGAAATAATGTTCTACTCCCTTTTGAAGGATATCGTTGGCTAATAGCACGTGTGATTACCTGGACCCCTCCACCTTGGGCTTTGTACCTGCCTTTCCTTACCAATTGTTTAAAGAAAAGAATGGTGTCGTGTTTGGTCTTTCGAAGGTTCGGAAGACCATATAACGGACGGAGGAAATTTGTAGAGGCACCTGACCTTTCGAAGGCTCGAAAAACCAGGTACCTAAAGAGGGTAGAGAGAGATGAAAGAGTTAGGTCAGGGTCAGGGTTATTTATTGAGCAGTTGTTTAGCTTTACACAGAATTACCGATATAAAATTACTAACTAATTATATAGGTCCCTAACAACACCAGGGAGATAGCAGCAGAGAGTAGTTCTTTTCTGTGAAGTAGACAATTGAAGAGAGCTCCAGTGAACACCACTTGCGCAGTAGTGCGTAGCGATGGCAGCAACGCTCCTCTTCGTAGAAGTATGGTAGCAGATAGGCCCGAGTAGAGGCCCGTGAGATCGAGTAACGGTCCCGGAGCAAGCAGGAACGAGATCGAGGTGTGGAGATAGAGGCTTCTTGAGGTGCGGGGCCTGACTTGGCCCCGCACAAGGCCGACTTCTAACGTTTCAACTCGGAAACTGGAGAAAGAATGAATGGCTCTAGTCTGAGCCACCCTTTATATACCCTGGTGTACTATCTTTTTTAATTTGGAAGTTCTAAGTTTATAAAATTACAAAATTACACATGCCAGGAATTAATTCTATGGAAAACAATCATATTAACTCCATGTTACAGTATAAAACCTAAGATATTGTGTCTGCCCGTTGTCAAGACAATGAAAATAACAATATTGTCAGTTGAAAGAAAATAGACAAAAAACAAAATATCAATTTTAAATGACGAAATATTCATAAAAGTAGCAAGAATCAAAAGGAAAAATGTAAGTTAACACTCTGGAAGCCCGCGACATCGCGGAGTTCATAATATTCAAGAAGATATACGTCCCCAAAGTCAGTCGGTCAAGCTGTGAACGTTTTATAAACTAAGTTAAATAACATATTTCAGGAATAACTCCATGACCTAACGAGTCCCAATAACCGACAGGTGAACCGCGCCGGCAAGATGATCAGAAATGCGCAATAAGTTACCAATTTAAAATATGAATCTACAGAAAAACGGACACGGATCCAAGTATCGAAGGTACAATATTACAATGGATAGTGTTTTGTCCGTTTATTTACAAGTAGCACGATAAGCTGTGGCCTGCGAACCAAATCAGTTCGTTACCTTGCGTTTCGTGCGATCCCCGTGTTCTCTGCGTTCCATCTGTGTGTTATTATCGACTTGGCTTTTCTCTGGACTCTGATTTCTCTGAAAACGACAACTCGGCACTCTATCGGACTCTGATTTGTTTTGTGGAACTGCAACGACAACAACTATGGCAAACCGTGATCCCCAGTACACTTATGGTGACTACGTTGACATGCTGTCGATTTACGGTGAAACTAGGCATGTTTCAAATCGAGGCAATGTTACGTACAACGTAAGATTGGCTACAAGGTTATACTCGGAACGATATCCAGATCGAAATCCACCGAGTCATCAAGTCATTTTAAGAGCCCTAAACGCTTATCGTGATGGTAACAATTAAATTGAAATAATTTAATTGTTTCGTGTAGTTATTTAGTTTGAGTTCTAAACGAATTAGTTTACACCCCCTGCCATGAATATGTGTCCTCAGTTATTTCTCTTACAAGGTTGTCTGGAAGAGATCGCTATTTAGCGGTAAGACCGCCTGTTGTATACCTATGATTTAAATGTACTGTTCCATGTTCTGTTTTTATTTTTTATTTTTGGTGTTCAATAAAGAGTATTTGTATTGTATTGTATTGTAGGCTACCAGGAACGCGTACCCAAGGACGAAGACCTCAGACTGTTGACGACGACGTGGTTTTGGAAGAAGTACGAGCGGAGCCAGGAACTTCAGTAAAAAAAATAATAATAATAATCAATAATTTAATTGTTTTTTTTTTTGTAGTTATTTAGTTTGAGTTCTAAACGAATTAGTTTACACCCCCTGCCATGAATTTGTGTCCTCAGTTATTTCTCTTACAAGGTTGTCTGGAAGAGATCGCTATTTAGCGGTAAGACCGCCTGTTGTATACCTATGATTTAAATGTACTGTTCCATGTTCTGCTTTATTTTATTTTTTATTTTTTTTTAATTTTTGGTGTTCAATAAAGAGTATTTGTATTGTATTGTATTGTATTTCAGTGCGAGTTATTGAACGCCGCACTGGAGTCCCCAAATCATCGGCACAACGAATTTTAAATCGTCATATATACCATCCCTACCATGTCCAACGCGTCCAAACACTACTTGCAACGGACTACGCACACCGTGTTGAATTTTGTCGGAAGATGATTCAAAAATACAGGGAAAATCCCAACTTCTTCAATGAAGTACTGTGGAGCGACGAATCAGCGTGCAAAAGGGATGGATATCTCAAGTTACATAATACCCATAGCTGGCAACTGTCAAACCCACATGAACAAAAAGAAGACCGGTCCCAATACCAATTCAAAATTAATTTGTGGTCGGGTATTTTTAACGGCCAAATAATAGGACCGGTCGAATTGCCAGCTATTTTGAACGGAACAAATGATCTACAATTTTTGGAAAATCATCTGCCAGTAATATTAGAAGAGACGTCGTTGGCATGGCACTGAGACAAAGGATGTGGTTCCAACAAGATGGCTGCCCGGCACCCGGATCTAAACCCATTAGATTTTTTTTATTGGGGATGTTTGAAAGACAAAGTTTATGCAAAACCAATAAGATGTGAAGAAGAATTGCGGCAGCGTGTATTCGACGCAGCCCGGACCATATCGGGAATTAGTTTAAGAATATTGAGCCGAATTTTTTTGAGACTGTGTAATTTATGTATTAGAGTCAAGGTTTCAATAAATCATTGAAAGTTAAACCCGTTTTTTTTGGTCATCACCTTTTATCCAGCCCGGCCGGCAGGTACAAAGCCCGAGGTGGAGGGGTCCAGGTAATCACACATGCTATTAGCCAACGATATCCTTCAAAAGGGAGATGAACATTATTTCCATCTCTTTCGCTCTCGTGCATTTGGCAAATAATAACATGTTTAGGCATCAAATGCGATATCTCAGTGTACGGCATTGTTCTTACCTGACTGCGACGGTTTGCGGCGGCGGAAAAGTGTTATTGAATGCTTTCTTTATCGCAGTAAGATACTTGTATTGTACCATTTCTGAATCTGCATACGATGCTCAATTTTTAAACGTCATTTGCACGTATCGTTTCTAGTAAAAAAAAACACGGCAGGTGGCTAAAGTTGAAATTAATGATTTGCTGATAATTTAAATCGAGACTAATCCAGTATTTTTCAATAATTTACATTAGTTATTGGCAAAATAATACTTCTGGTATCTTAATAAACTATCCGTGGCCAAATACACGTAAAAAAAAACAAACTTCGAGAGCTTTCCGGCTGAATATTGGCACAAAAAGTGTTAAAAAAGGTGCAAATTTATAAAAAACTTAAATTTGGCAATAACTCGAAAACCGTACACATTTTACTGAGGTCATGTTAGGCTGGTTCGGTACCTCTTAAGCTGACCTACCTCCGTTGTCAATGTGGGTTACCGATTTTGGGACACCCTGTATAATCGTTTTATTTCTAAAAATGATTTTTTTTCAAGATTTCTAAATAGACCATTGTTAAGAACCCATTAGGTTAGGATATATTTGTTATACAAGAATCCTGAAAACTTGATGATATCAGAAATAAAACCATTATATGCGACTAATTTGCATCTGGTGTTAAATTTTCTATCTTTCTTAATTTTTCATGTTTTTTTTGCCAGTACAAAATTCCATTTGCTTCCCATTCGTGGGGTACTGCAGTCAACATAGGACGGCCTTTTTCAATAGTTTGAAAATTTTTATACAGCATACTTATAAAATATCTGAAGAAATTAAATGTAGGAATGAAATATAATATGTGATAGATACTTACATACAAAATTACTCTGCTGTAATAAATAAACCACAATACAGATGTAGTGCATAATTGTTTTCCATCCTATTTTCACGGAAACGTACGAACGTGCCTTGCTATTTGGGTAAGGACCAAAAAGTTGGCCACGCTAACTCACTCAATAAAATTAAAATTTAACTTGTGTCCGTTGTGACACGAAAATTAGCCAAACATTTGTAGGGATAATTTTCGTGTCACAATGGAACTATTTTCACTTTTGTTGTTTGTATGGTTTAACTACGCTTAACTATGGTCCAACTATTCGGTCCTTACCCAAATTATGTATGACCATTATGTATTTCGATCTTTATTATGATACATACCCAATTTGCCAATACGAAGACTAACCCAGACCTGACCAGACAATTTAGACCACTGTAACAACCTCAAAAGATTTTTATACAAACTGTTCCAAAAAGTTCCAAATTTAGAAAATACCACTCTTTTAGTGGTTGCGAGACAAGGCCTATGCCAACCAAGACATCCAAAGATCATCAACAGGTGAAAAATTCCAGTAAAATCAAATTTTCATAATTTCTCTTAGTAGCATAATTGTAAACTTATAATGTTCAACATAGTAACCCAATAACCACCAACAAATATTATTACAAAATATGATTGATTGGAAGCCAGAAAATAAGTAGAGTATCTACTTATTCAAAATTAGTAAAGTGGAATCCAGGCTTTATGTCTACCTGGAACAAGAAATCATATCTGTTAGGTATAGAAAATTAATTTTATTACAGGCTAACACCAAAAGTCTTCATTTATTGTTTAATAGCAGGCAACTGCAGTTCCACATTTATTTTGCCAATATCAAGTGAGTGGGGACAGTAAAGAATACATAAAAAAAAACAGTTTCAATCGGTCATCCTCACTCCAAAAAGGTTTCTGCAATCCAAGGCTAAAATTCATAAAACACCAGAAGTCAAGATTGATTGAATTACACCGCAATAAGAGTGTGTAAACCCTTGCTGTCAAATTGGTTCACGTGTTATGTGGAACAGTGCAGCCTTTGTATATTTTTATACCTAAATGTTTTGCAACAATAAGGGCACCATGGCAGAGGCATTTTGAGTTCTAAGTCATCCTATCTACATTGACCGTGCATTTAAAACTTTATACCTTAGTAGTTTTATTATGATACCTGTGATGTGACACTAAATATATAGACATAGGTACCTGTTACGCTTTGTATCATTGGCTCATTATGTGACTGTTTAGTAAGTATATTTAGTATTCATGTTACAAAATAGGTATCATAGAAATTCACTATACCTAGGTGGCAGTTGAGTTTTAAATACTTTAATTTTGCTATCCATAACTGTCTTCCAGTTTCAAACATCTGAAACAACTAATTAGTTACCTCTGCTGCTGCTTTTGAAAGTAATAATAATAATCACTTTATTTCAGACCAAGATCCATACTGTGTTAGTAAATATAGTAACTTAAAAAAAAAAAACAGGACACTGTCACACAAGTTGACCTAGTCCCAAACTAAGCTCTAGGCTTGTACTATGGGTACTAGACAACGATAAATTTACTTAGATAGAGAAATAAATACTTAAATACATAAAAATCATCCAAGACTCAGGAACAAATACTCATGATTATCACGCAAATATTTGCCCTTACCGGGATTTGAACCCGGGACCTCCGGTTTCGGAGGCAGGGTCACTCCCAACTAGGCCAACGTGTCGTCCTTAAGTAGGTAGGAGTAATAAATCTTACGGCTTCAATGAGGAACTTATGAATAAACCGAGAATGATGCGGGAAAGGCGGCCAATGTTCAAAATAAATGTGAAGGTTAAGTACTTACAGTGAAATATAATGCACATGTTGATAACGCAACGCTATAGACGTATTATGACCTAGCCGGATTTCTGCATATGCATGCACATAGGTTTTTATCATTGCTTAAAACTTACCATTGTACCATTAAATTTGTACCGTACTTAAGAATTGGCCAGTTTGGCCACAGACTATGTCTGACATCTGAAAGAAATGGCAAGAACATGGAAATAATAGTAATCTGGAATGCTTACTTGAAAAAACGTGACAAATAAAATTAAACTCAATAGTCTAACTCAGAAGGCTGTATTTGTGGTAATAAAGTATAAAAGCCGGATGAGACTTACTTTGTCTTAATTTGTCCCTCTTACACAATTGCCATGTTCAAAAGTTACTATTATTGGATCCTGGATCAATGACATTAGAAATATTAAAAGCAGATTTAATATTACGTGGTTTTATTTGAGTACGTGAAAAGAGTGACAGACTGACAGACAGTCAAAGACTATAATAAAATAAAATAAGGAGTAAACCTCAAACTCGTTTCATTACTTGCAACAGTTACGATATCCTTAGTACAAAATGAAAACTATAAAAAAATTGAAAACGTTATATAATTTTATTTTTATTTCAGTATACTTTTAAAGCGTAAATTTTACTAGCTCTTAACAGAGTCAGTGTAGAAGAAAGCTATCCAATAAAGCACGAAATTACATTTTACAAACAAGATATATTATACGGACAAAACAGAAAAGTCAATACAAGTGACATGACAGCTAGCTTCTTTTTTTACAAGTATCACATCGTAAACAACAAAGAGGTTGCACCTTAACACCTTTTCTCGTTGTGTAGACCTAGCTGATTAACCAGCTGTTTAAGCCTCGGCCTAGCAAGTGGCTTCGTAAAAATATCAGCCAGTTGTAGTTCACTGCTGATCCTCTTCACTATAAGCTTTCCATTTGTCACCAGTTCACGCACAAAGAAATGACGAATTCTTTTATGCTTGGTTCTTCTGTGAAACTCAGGGTTTTCAGCTAGACGCACAGCAGCTTCATTATCAACATGTAGCTCTGGTATATCCACTGTCTTTACTAATCTACCGATAAGGCGAGTTAACCAAATGCTTTCTCTTGCTGCTTCGCTGGCTGTGACTAACTCGGCTTCTGTTGTTGATATAGCAACACCCTGCTGTCTCTGGCTTTGCCACGATACTGCTCCGCCAGCGTACAAGCATAAAATGCCAGAAGTTGATCTTCCTGTAGTAATGTATACACCATGATCTGCATCACTATAACATTCTAGGATACCTTTTTTATAATTCCTTTTGCAAAGGATGCCCATCTCTGGAGCATACTGCAAATACCTACTCATAAGTATTCGCTTCAGTCTTATGCAATCTGCTTGAGTTGGATTCTCTAGGCTTCTGGAATCCACAATCACGGCGTACGCGATGTCAGGCCTCGTACCGACCATCAAATATGCAAGCGCTCCCACAACTTGTCGATAGTTGTTAAGAAAATAGTCTTCAACCTTCTCTGGCCTTTAATTCCTCAAGAAACTCTTCTATTACTTCCTGATTCGATCCAGCTAACAGTCCATCATCGACATACAGAGCCAAAATTAGCCAGCTTTCCGTTAACCTTCTCTCTTTTGAAGAGGCACGGTTCAGCTTCACTTACTTCGAATCCGATTCTTTTGAGGGAATCCAAGATTGTTTTGTTCCAGTAACGAGGAGCTTGCTTTAAACCATAAAGGCCTTTCTTTAGCAGGCACTCTCGATCCGTCCCATCATCATAACCCTCAGGTTGCTTCATATACAACTCTTCGTCAGATAGAGATCCATACAAGAAAGCGGTGGAAACATCAAACTGACTTAACTTCATACCTTCACTGGCTGCTATACTTAACACAGCTTGGACTGTTGCCATCCTGGCTACAGGGCTAAAAGTCTGATCGTAGTCCTCTCCCTTTCTTTGTCTAAAGCCTTTTACAACCAACCTTGCCTTATATTTGTCAACTGTTCCGACAGGATTCAGCTTGACTTTATATACCCATTTACATGGATTGGCTTTCCGGTTCTTAGGTAGCTTCTCAAGGATCCATGTTTCGTTACCTTTTAAGGAATGAATTTCACTTTCCATAGCTTCATTCCACAATCCCTTATCTATACAAGCTTGTGCTTCCTTAGTTATACGTATCTGGTTATACATATGATTCTGTGCTAACAAAAGAAACGTAATCATTGAATTTGACCGGACGTCTGAGAAGAGATCGATTTCGTAAGTGCATACCTTTTCTTACTAACTGTTCCATGAACTCACCACCGTTCTCTTCATTCTCCCCCTCTAATTCAATTAATTCTTGTCTTGACAACTCTGGCAACGCATCTTCGAACTCTGTGTCATCACCACTGGTGACAGAAGCCTCAACAAAGTTTCGGTTTTCTTCAAGCTCAAGATCGTTGCACCTTGCAGTAGGTCTGTCCTCACTCACTTCTACAGTACAGAAGAGGGGATCTTATCGCATTCTTTTCTGACATGTAAAGGAACTTCCATCTCAGTCACTTCTTTCAATGATTTAGAATTTTCTCTACCCAATTTTTAATCTAGCGGTCTTTCACTGAACGTGACGTCTATGGATTGAAAGAGAAACTTCATCGTAATGTCTCTTAAGTGTAGTTTGTTAGGATGTGGTGCAAGAAACAGCAAAAATCAAAAATATTGAACATTTCATCGGTAAGTTTAAGTTTTTGTTAAAATATTGGTCAGTTTTGTCATTATTGGGGGCCTTAAATATGTAGTACATTATTATTAATCCATAGATAAAGATTAGTTCAAGATTATAATACGATTTGCCTTTTTTTACAATATTTTTAAAATATCGAAAATAACTTGGAAATTGCTCATTATGACAATTAATGTTAAAATAACATGTTTTTTTGTAATTGTATCATATATAACGTATATGGAATATGCCAAAGAAAGCAAAGAGCCATCTTTCATCATGGATTACTATTTTTAAGGATTTTGGGAAAAGTATACTGAGAAAGTTTCATTCCGAAATTATTTAAATAAAACAATATTATTCCGAAATGAGTAATGACTAAAGTTTTATACCTACTAAAAATCATCTAAGACAGTACCAAATATTTTTATTTCTTTACTTGACGGCACGTTAGCCTAGTTGATAGTGACCCTGCCTACGAAGCCAACGGTCCTGGGTTTAAATCCCGGTAAGAGCGGATATTTGTTACGGTCTGATAACATGTCATATTTGTAAAAAGAATAAGGAGTTAAAGACTGGTAATACACGATTAAGGCACTGTTTTGAATAAAAACAAAAGTAAATGATTGTTGTTATTATTTTTGTTGCTTTTTATGATTCTTATATTTTATCATTAACAGAACTTAATGAATCTTTTTTTTATGAAAGGAATAACTAAGAAAGAAATTATAATTTAGTTGCTTTATACTTTTAATTATATTAACTCACTCGAACTATATTTACCTAGTAAACCCGTAAAATACTTCATCTCTTGTCTTCATCATCGGTTCCACTTTACGAAATAAAGAAGCTAGGTTGACACGAACGCGCTTCAACGCGCGGTTGAGGCGTTGAAATGACAGGCGGCTCATGTCAAGATCTTGTCTGCGATGCATGGCGGCACGCGCGGTCATGTATACGATAGCACTACTCTGATAGAAACTTGTACCGCGCGCCGCGTCAATCACGCGTTCATTTGAACCTAGCATAAAGCTTTTAAATGCAAATGCAAATGCTGAAAGTAGCAAAACATGTCTGCAATTTTTGAGGAGTTCCGTCTTTTCTTGGATTGCATCATCAGATCACTCCAACTTTTCCGACTGGATTGCATCATCAGATCACTCGAACTTGGGACCATTTCCGACCGTGCTGGTTGTGCTCAAGACGACGTTTTGCAAGCCCTTCAGGTATCCCATTGCTACTGCATCTTTATACAGAGCATGCGAAGTACTGAACGTACAGAACAGACGAGTTGAGAACCTCCCACCCATATGGTTGGTTTATCGATAACTTTATTATTTCTATCGAATCGGGGCAGCACTTAAACATGTGACAGTCCGCCATTTTATGTTTGCTATGGTAGTTTAGGTAGGCACGTTTATTCTGTAGGTATGTCATATCCATTCTCTTTCTTTATCATTGAATGTGACATGCAGACTAAATACTTGATTACATTATTTCGAGGAAACATTAACTAAATATAACAATTAACAGTTAGCTGCGTTTATTAAATAAAAACGAATTAATATTATAGAGTGTGTGCGTGCTGTTACAAAGGATGAAAGTAAGAGGGAGAGAAAATGAGTGAAAAGTAAAAGGTGAAATGAGAGTATAAAGCCCATGTTCAGAGTCTGGAACAACATCATTAAATCACTGCGGAGTACGGAATTTCGCGTTACCGGTGGACCGCTATTAATAAAAAAACAAGAATATTACGTGAATGTAACGGTGTATAGGTAAAGACCACGACCGTCACATACCTATCTAAGCTGTGGTCATTATTTCGCTATACTTGTCAGTCATGAGCTTATCTCTAACTCTATTATAGTTTGTGGTCAAGAGAGAAGTCAGAAGAGAAAGTAACGATTTTTCTTTTCACACTCTTGGTAGCGATCTAAGGAAAATGTTTCATTTTGTTCCCTTATTTACTGGTGACTGTTTGAATTTAGGTTCGCGTTCTAATCGGTTGAGAAATTGATTAAGTAGTGGTCTTGTCTTGGCTTTGTCTGTCGATAGTGTCTTTGTTTGCTATATTGGTATTTGAAATTATCTTAATAATTTGGCTGTTTATGATCTATAATTGTAAATATCGACTTGTTTGGTAATGTCAATATGGTACCATATTGACATAGAATATAGGCACATACGTCTTCCCCTTTGATGTCATGTCATTAAATACATGCGCTGAAATAAGTGTTTTGTGTTGTTGCTCTAATCCTATTTTATACCAACTTCATAAGTTCATATTAATAATTGATTTCAATAGCACAGAGATTTTTTTCTGATTGATATTGGTTACTTTCTTGTCAAAATGTCTGCTAGAATTAATGTGTATTGTGTTTGGTCTTTGCAGAACAGTCTTTTTTACTTAAATAACAAGTGGCTCACACCTTCAAGCACTTCCAGGTTGCCCAGTCAGTTACTTTAGTTATTATTCTTGATGTAGAGACTTAACTGTTTATTTCCGTAGTCATTATCAATAGTATAGAAGCCTTCGAAGCTAGGGGTCCTGGGTTCAAATCCCGGTAAGGGCAAATATTTGTGTGATGAGCACGAGTATTTGTTCCTGAGTCTTGGATGTTTTCTATGTATTTAAGTATATATTTCTCTATATAAGTAAGTTTATCGTTGTCTAGTACCCATAGCACAAGCCTATTTAGGGCTTAATTTGGGACTAGGTCAATTTGTGTGACATTGTCCCGTGATATTATTATTATTATTATTATAGATCAATTATTATTTTAATACTAAATTCTGCTTTAGTTTTATGTACTGGTTCTTCTCTGCAACACTGTTCTGCTAGATTCACTCCATATTACCAGGGAGCAAAACTTTGGTGCTGATGACAGGCATATGACATCAAGCTACATACAGAGTGTTTTTATATAGATTTTACATCATCACTAATAACAACTTATTGGTCTCTTTAGTTTACCAATATTGACACTTGAGATGAGACGGCCGGTATGTAACACATTAATTTTCTTTAATTGTCATATTAAAATGAAGATTGTTGGAGATAATAACAAGTTTACTTGTATTTTATTATTTTTTTTGTTTGTAAATTGGATGTTTTTTTTAATTTGGGATTTCCAGTAGTTTTGTACACTTATTTAATTTTAAAATCTCAACCAACATTGGTTTAGATGAAGAAATGTTGACGTTAAACAATATTTGCTCCAGGTGCGGTTATAGAGATTCAATAATTCTATTGTCTTGAATGTACGTGTATATGTATGTTTGTAAATAAGGATGAAGATGGTATGTTTGCGTATGAATTTTAGGCATTCTGCATTCTTCGAAATCCAAGGAGTTTTTATATAATATTTTTTATTTACTGGTGGACAGAATATTTTCCGTTACTATTAGGTACATTACCCAATAAAATATTTTCTCTTCGTAATTTTTTACGAAGATTTTCTTCGTAGTTTTTTTTTATTATCATTATAGCATTATTAAGAATTAGTAGGTGTCACAATATTGTTTTTATATATCGACGACGAGGTGTAATGTAATGACCTCCTATCTAAAAAAATATGTTTATACAGTAAAAGAAAAAAAGGTTTTTTTTTTTAACCTATTAATAAATAATTTTTATCTTGTGAATTTATCATCATAGGAACCTTCAATTTATGAAATTAGTGTATGTAAGGAAATCCTATGGTTTAGGGCAGTGTTTTTCAACCTGTGGGTCGCGACCCCCTGGGGGGTCGCGAAGCTTCTGTAGGGGGGTCGCCAGAGGTCGAGAGAACTAGGTACTGTAATGAAAGAAGGATGTAGCAGTACATACTCCTTTCATTGTTTTCTTTTTTCTATTTTGTTATGTCGAAATGTCTCGAAATCTTTTGAATAAAAAAGATTTCGAAATATGGAATGCCCGCCGGTGGTTTTCAGGGGGACGCTCCAGAGTCTCCAACGGACCGCGTTGGCATTCACATGTGAACTAATGTATATTTAAACGTTAAAATAAATGAAAGAATATATTAACACTGCAAGACGTATACTTTTATTCTACGTAGCTTAGTTGAAAGTGCGTAAAGTATTACGCTTAGGAATAGGCGCCTACCAGGCTTACATGTTGGAGCCGTACGGGGTATCGAGAATAAGAGAACCAAAGAATCTTCTCGCAAGCAAGAAGTGGAGTGCTCCTGACCTGAACCTGAGTGATATCTTTATTAACTTATTCTCGCTTTAAACTGTTCCCATATTAGTATTTTATTTTTGTGCGTGTCCTTCCCATATAGCATAGCAAAATGGCGACTGGAAAATATAATGGGCTATCTGATACGGAGGATTTTTTAATGCAGTACCAGGCCATTGGAATCATCAAAGGATGGTCTGATGAGCAGAAAAAATATGCCATCGCCGCATATCTAGATGGACCAGCCCTTCACTGGTTTAAGACAAATTTTGAGGAATTCACGACCTACGCAGTGTTAGTGGAAAAATTGAAACTGCAATTTCCTTGCCGAGGTGATTTCGCTCGAAAATTTTACTACAGAAGGCAGCAAAACAAGGAAACGCTGATTGAATATTTCTACGCCTTAGAAAACTTAGCTGTTAAAGCTAAAATCGATGATGAAAGATTCATAAGGCATTTTATTACATCTATGAACCAGCATCACCAGTGGCTGTTGGCATCGAAGTTATTTGCATCTAAAGAGGAACTTAGAAAAACAATAATGCAAATGGAGGACATATTTAATTGCGACAACACATATGCAAGAAATGTAGAATTGCCAGTTTTTAATCCAGATGTAAACTTCGAAGAAATCAGGAACCGCGGTGATCAGCCGATGCACACACCACGATTCGATGAATCGACACCGTTCGGAACGCCAGCTACAATAGCGCCACGCAGAATGCACTTTGAACCAGAAGCACCACGCGAGTCACACGATCTTCGAGATTGAAGTTGGAGAAGAAGGAAATGGAGTATCAAATCTAAGTGAAGAAGACAAAACGTGGGTTAACACTCACGGCAGAGATCCCAAGACCTGGTACGCCATATTGAAGAACTCTGGCTTCAAAGTACCATCAGCTGTAAAGAAGGCCATTGACAAGCAGAGAGATAGAATCAAGGATGCTTGGGAGGACTCTGTGGGGTCATTTTGTAAAGATAAGCTAATCTATTAATCAAGATTCAACACCACTACATATTAAAACCTCAATCCCTCCAAAATGACTACCACTGAAAGAACAGACAGTGTCCACATAATAAACAAAACAAGGGTCACCTTTGAATACCGAGATGCTAGTCGGGAGGTCGATTACCCTTTGAGCTGGTTTGATAAAAATCCTGGAAAACCGAATGCAATTGTCCCCGAGTATAGGGGAACGGAAATTGACCTTCTGAAATCTGTGAAGGGAGGTATCCGATCGGCGTCATTGACTATCAGCACGGCCAAGGTTTTCCTTGCACATTACGGTAAGACCATGAAATGCCGACTGGACGACAAGTGGGAGTCCTTTGGAAGAACTATCGGGATTGCAGAGGATAATGTGGATCCGTGGAACATAGTCACCCTAACACACTCAGGCGTTCACAACCCATCCGAGGCACAGCTGCCCGACACCACTACACCGCAGACTCAAGGGGAAGACCCGAGACTGTGGACAGACCGTTCACTTGTCCTGTATATATTAGGTATATACAGATTGGTCAAAGTGACGAACAGCGATTATGGGCAGCTGTACTTTATTTGATTTAATGTGTATAATTATGTTTTTATTACATGTGCATTTGCTGAGTTGAAAAAAAACTGATGTAAGAAGTCTGACGGCTGCTGTTAGCAGAAGGAACACTGGCATGCAATCCTGCCTTTGATGTGGAAGGCACAGGAAGTCCGATGTCTGGACTGCACCATGCCCGTCCCTTCTGTAGAGCCGTATCGTTGAAATTTTGTTTTAAACTATTATGTCTTGTCTCTTAATAGGCGCCAGCTCTTCGATAGCTTGGATGCTTGGCCCCGTATAATTGTTTGTTTTCAGATGTCTTTAATGGTGTTTATTAATTTCATGTACTGATGCTGAGTTAAGCTGCCATCTGGCGACGCTTACGTTCGCAAACTGTACTACTGATATATGGTTTTTTTAATTTAATGACATGTAATTAAATATCTTAGCACAGCTGTAGTTAGTAATAAAAATTTTTGTTAGTATATATTGATAACGATTGATGGTCTTTCAGAGCATGAATTCTTATCACGACTTAAATAGGTAGGTAAAACTAATATTCCTTCAGAATATTAGTTTAGTTGTCATGCCAAAGTGACATGACATATCTGATGTCATCTCACTTAGAAATAGTGCCTGTGGCACCACAGACAGTAACTCTCTGTCTGATGAGAGGGGATGTCTATGGTTCCGCAAGTAAAGGCGACTGTGTGCGCCAAACCCTAAGGCGTTAAATCATAGACATGGGTCTATTTGTTTTTTAATGTCGATACCAACCTCCTTGGTTGGTACGATGTTTAATGCTTTTGTAATTTTATGCTGGCAACGTATAAAGGGAATTGATTCTTTCTTGTTGACCAGGCACCTTCAGTGTTTGGGCTGTCAAGCATGTTTGACAGTAGATATGTAAGGTTAACCATGGATCGCGTCTTTTATTTTTGGCAGGGTTTTTGAAGAGTCGAAGTTTGCTATGGCAAGTAGCGCAGACGATGCTGATGACGCATGGTACGTCACTAACACAAGTTTTGGCATCAGATGCGGTATTGTCACAGGAAATTATCCTGTAGAGCAGGACGATCCCCCATAATGTATTGTTCCCTCCTTAGGTAGTCATTAGGGTTTCGTATAGGATAGCATAGGTAGGGACCTTGCTTCCAGAGGGGCGAGGGATGTAATGAAAGAAGGATGTAGCAGTACATACTCCTTTCATTGTTTTCTTTTTTCTATTTTGTTATGTCGAAATGTCTCGAAATCTTTTGAATAAAAAAGATTTCGAAATATGGAATGCCCGCCGGTGGTTTTCAGGGGGACGCTCCAGAGTCTCCAACGGACCGCGTTGGCATTCACATGTGAACTAATGTATATTTAAACGTTAAAATAAATGAAAGAATATATTAACACTGCAAGACGTATACTTTTATTCTACGTAGCTTAGTTGAAAGTGCGTAAAGTATTACGCTTAGGAATAGGCGCCTACCAGGCTTACAGTACTTTAGTAAAAGAAAGACAATAAAGATTATTAATATTTATTTATTTATTAAGTAAGAGAAACAAAAAATAAAATCCGAAGACCCATGTTAATTAATGCGAAGGTTGTGCTTGTTTTTTATTAATTAATGTATCCCATCGTGGATCTGTATTTGCGACACATAGAATTAAATCGTTTTCCAAATTTAAGCGATTTCTTTGCTTACTCTTTATCTGGGCCATCGATGAAAATGTCAACTCGCATAAGTACGAGGTGGCAAATGGAATCAAACACTTCAAAGCCTCAGTTGTCAATTCCGGGTATTCTGTTTTTCTCCTTAACCAAAAGGTATCCAAATTAGAAGACTTGAATTCCAAGTGTAACATCCCATCGGCAGATAATTCTAGCAGTTTCTCTTTGAGCTTATTTGGTAAATTAGCCTCATTTATAGCTGCATTTAAAAACGGATTTAAGATCCACCTCTGCCCAGTGTTCTCTGATATCTCTTGCACTGAGAAGTAATGACACAATTCTTCTTTCAAATTATCTAACAACTCTTTCATACCAGGTACATATGTCTTGATGTTTATCTCACATCCGACTTCTTCAGTAAAAGATTGTGTCTACGAAAATGAATCGAAGTTATTTTGATTTATGGACGACGACCACAAGTAAATTTTTTTTGTAAAGCCATGTATTTTGTCTTTTGCAGTGATGACATTTTCATTTCGCCCTTGAAGACTTTTATTCAAGATATTTAAATGCTCAAATAAGTCAAAAAGAAAAGCTAATTTCAAAAGAAATTCCGGGGCGCAAATGAATTCAGAGTATTCTGACTTGGCCTGCTGTAAATATATTAAAAGTTCAGCACGAAGTTCCATAACTCTTGCCAGTACTTTACCTTTTGACAACCACCTAACCTCTGTATGGTAGAGTAAATTTTGGTGGAGTGCCCCCATATCTTCACAAATAATCCGAAACAATCGTGACTGCAACGCTTTTCCTTTAATAGAATTTACAATCTTTATTATTATAAAGATTGTAAATTGATTGATTGTAAATAATATTTAGAACTTGGCTGTATTCCTGTGGCAAGACTTTGGCCGCAAGAGCTTGGCGATGGAGAAAGCAATGCACCCAACAAGCGTTTGGCATCTGTTCTTTCAGCCTAGCAATAAATCCACTCTTCGCACCAGTCATCGTTTTTGCTCCGTCGCTGCAAATAGCAATGCATTTATTTGCCCAATCGATATTCATATCTTGCGTAGCTTCAAGGAACATGTTATGCAAACACTGACCTGTAGTATTTGTGGGAAGCGCTCTGCAAAATAGTATTTCTTCCATTAATTTATCACAGGATTCAAAACGCACAAAAGCTACAAACTGCGCACATCCCGCAATGTCCGTGGATTCATCAAATTGCAAAGATACAAAAGTGCTTTCCTTTATTTTTTCTATGACTTGATCACGAACGTCAGTAGCCATATCGCTTATCCTGCGTTGAACGGTATTGTCAGAGAGAGGTATACTTTTGAGTTTTTCGACCTCTTGTTTCCCAAACATAATATCTGCTATATCTAATATAGCTGGTAAAATCAAATTTTCGGCAATAGTGTGAGGTTTTCCTGCTTTAGCCACACGAAAAGCTACTCGATAACTAGCAAGCAACGCTTTCTCATTTAGGTTGGACATTTGCACTATACCAGTTTTTTGATGTTGAAGAGCTTGCAATTTTCTCTCAAAAAATTCCACGGGCTTATTTTTTTCATTTGGATGTTTTGTGTTAAGGTAGCGTGTTAATTTCGACGGCTTCATGCTTTCTCTTGATAAAGTTTCAAAGCAAATAACGCACTGTGGTTTATTGTCAATCACAGTAAACCCGAATTTCAAATAATTGTCGTCATAAAGACGTTTTTTCTTTGTTTTACTTCCACTACTTTCACCAGAAGTTGACGGTTCTGTTGATCTTTTCAGGAATTTATCCATGTTAAATTATTACAAATCACTACAAATGCGTAATTCTTACAAATAAAAGTAAAAACAATGTCTAACGGTCGTCAAACAATTAAACGTCGACGTAAATTGAGTGAGTATCGCGTCGTCCCGCGACCCCTCCCCCGCAACGCTCGTTGTGTCCCGCTCGTTCGTTCACTCTCAACAACTCGCCAGCTAGCCACCCACCACACTTGCCGGGCGGTCGGCATCGGCCTTGGTCGTACGTGCGTATGTACGTAAATTGCTTCGACGTATTCGATGTATATAGATTTAAAATAATGTGTTTTAAGTACATACTATATTATGTACTTATATCCGAATCCTAATTATGGAGACGGATAAAAATACGTCGTATGGAACGAATATTTGTAACGCTGTAACATACACGTACATATATGATAAAAAAGCGAAGGGTCGGGGGGTTGCGAAATGTTTTTTCATACCAAGGGGGTCGCATCATGAAAAAGGTTGAAAAACACTGGTTTAGGGTAAACTTGGCAAATTACGTGATAAAACGGTTTTTGGAAGATAAAGACCATTATTTATTGATATATTTTTATATTTTTTTAACAGAACATAAATCAGTCTTTTGCTAATATTATAGTCAAAAAAGATCTTTATTTTTACGAATATTCTATAAAATAAAACAATATTTGTCAGCCTTGCCAACTTTGACAAAAGCGTGGTAAGCTTAAGTCCGTGATACATGTTAGTTTAATTACGTTATAACGGAATTAAATGAGCTAAACATTTTTTTATCACGGAATTTAAAATATAATTAAAATAAATATTACTAAAAGGCTGGATCATCACTTTAATTAGGATCAACGCTGCAGTAATCACACATAAACACTACCTGGTTTTTATCAATATCTTGACCTTGACAATGTAAGTGATCAAGCTTTATGCAAAAAGAACAGGTTATCCAATTTGCCCCATTTTTAAGTTTAATGTCATCGGAATATTTTCCCCTACATGAGTAACAGATCATCATCCTGTGTTTTGCCCTTTCTGACGATTGCATGGTGTATTTTAAGTTTTTGGGGGTAACTTTCGCTTTGATCGTGATAGTTTTTTTTTTGGTGACAAGACTTCAGGCGTTTTGTTGTTACTTTTTAAGAGTTTTATTAACTGAAATTTCAAACCCTTGACCGGTTCTAGAACGAAGTGAGCGGCGGTGCTAGGTATGGAAGTAGAGCAGCCAGCAGCGTCCAAGTTCTTCTTGATTTGAGTCTTCTCAACAGCTGCACTTGATGCGTTTGCAACCGACTCCTATTGCTCTACCGTTGTTAAGCACACAGCTTTAAGAACATTGGGTGCCCACTTCGGTAATTTTAAAATATTGATAATTTCTATGTTCGTAATTTTAGAGTCGTAGCCTTCAGGTACAGTCAGGGGCAAGAACGGTCGACCACCTCTATGGCGATATTCGTTTGCAAGCTCTACGCGTAACGACCCGAACGCTTGGTTCCAGCAACCAATCAGGAAGCGGCTTTCGTTCCTACCTGCGCTCTTTTAGTGTGTGCGTTTTTGCAACACGTTTTTTTCACATGCGCTCGGCGCGCTCCTTATGAATTACTTGTTCTTATGTTATTTTAATGTTTTCTATGGGCAATGCAACTATTGTAGAGGCCACTGTTATTTATCAGGTGTTAAGCTATATTATACGTATACAAATAGTTTCTAATATAATTGAATGTTATTTTATTGTCAAGTGTTTGGAAACAAAATACTTTCGTCGCAACCGTCAATATTAATCTTTATTTTTATAATTAACATCGGTATACGGAAGGAAAGGAAGGGTCTAAGAAAGGTATGGTAATTACTATCTGCACTTAATTTTGCCGACGATTCATATGGTTGAAATTTACTATCCATGATACGATACGATACTCGTATCTATGATAAATATATGTGGCGGAATTTTAGATAATAACAATACTTCTTTCTCGTTTTAACAAACGTCTCTTTTTAAAATACTACATTTTATGATGATGATATTCGGGTTGCCAATGACTTACGCTAATATTGAAACTTTCTCGTTCTTGACTTATTCCGCCTTAAAAACGGGCAGTGAAACTAATTAATTTATTGAAATTTTGTCATACTATTCATGAAATAAATTCTAACAATATCCTCGTTGTCTAGTTTAAGCCTGTCTATACTTGAACTTAAAAAAGAAACAAAACTATTAAATCGATTTTGATTAGAATTGGTGTGACAAAAGCTTTACAACCGTTTATGATAAGAATAGTTATAAAACAGGATTTTACCGCGGTTAAAACTAATAGGCGGGCTAGGCAGAGCTACAGAATTACAACTTTAAAAAGTTGTTTATAATTCAATTATGATAAAGATTTTATTCAATTACTTAAATTATCTACAGATTATAGTATTTTTAAATTTAATCACGTTGTAGTTATATTTTGTCAATATACCTACTACCAACTTATACCAAAGCAGAATTTTAGAGTATTTTTTTTAAGCTCTATCGTTCACAACTATCCCTATAGTATATTATAAATGCGAAAGTTTATGTGTGTTTGTGTTAGTTTGTTACTCCTTCACACTGCAACACCTGGTGGATTTGGATAAAATTTGAAATGGATATATTTTAGCGCAGCGTTCGGAAGAAACTCATCTGCTCGACCATTTTATCAACACTTGCCAATTATTCCGTCGGGTAGGGTTGTCGCTAATAAAACTGATTTAATGAATAATTATATAATTGGTGAGTATGAGAACTACATAATTTAAGACTATGTAAACGTATTATTTTACCTAGCGATGACATTTAAGGTGAGATTTTAAAATGCTGGCACGCTGACGGAGTCCATTCTTCTCGTTAGAGCAGGTAATAAGTGATCCTTTGTCGCGGGCCGGCCGGTAGAGATAACGCAGCTGACCTGTGGTATTTAAAACAATCGGCCTCGCGAAGGGATAAAACAATAGGATTATAGCTGATAAGTCGCCGAGCTCTTGAACAACTTGTTAAAATAATTATTTCTGTCATTATTGTATTATGTCGTCATGGGAGTGCTTTTTGAATAATTTGGAAAGGACGATGGTCAAAAATGTCCCCACCCACCAACAGGGATGAAACGTGTCCCAGTTTATAGATCTTGGCAACATGATGTATTTTTACTATCCTCACTGCAGGTGGTTTTCTGTTATATTATTTTCTCGGTCATGTCATGACTTATTCCGCCTTTAAAAAAGGCAGTGAAACTAATGCATTTATTTAAATTTTGTAGTATTCATGAAAGAAATAACAATACCTATCCTCGTTGTCTAGTAAAGTCCGTCTATATTTTTACGTGAAAAAGAAACAAAACAATTACATCGATTTTGGTTGGAATTGGTGTGACCAAAGCTTTACTTCCAAAAAACAAACTAGGCGGACAAAGACACGGTAAAATTCTCGTCTTTCATTGAACAATTATTTTAAAAGTGGGAGAACTATTAACCGTTAAGCTTTAATTTGCCGGTGCGCGCTTGCGGCATGAGGCATCATCAGTCGGCGAAGTCATGGACAGATTTAAAGGCCGTATTGCCGTATTGGGCCTAAGGTGTCAAATCCTGCTTAGTTCCGGGCAGCGAAAGCGACGGAGACATGTAACGGTTCCTTTTTTTTGCATGGAACTTAGCAGATTTTTGACACATCATAATAAGATTAATAAGGCTTCTGACGAGTCTAATCGATATAGTAAATAAAATAAAATAAACATTTATATTTCTTTATTTCATAACACTTTACATGAAAATATCACAGAATAACAAAATAAAGTAGATGAGGCGCCTCATTCTATATTGTCTTTTCTCCTATTGTTATCTCATTCACTTTACAATACGTAGAGGTGGCCGAGTCAAAAATAATACTATTGCAATGGATGTAAAAACAAATTAGAACAAGACCCCTAAAAATACAACAACTTCAACTAACATACGGCTTAATTATTTAACTTATTAACTAACTAGCTAAATTTACCTTAACTGAAATTTTAATCTAAATACCTACTGAATATTAACTTATTAACTAGTATTTGGTCGGATGACCGTCTGCATTGATTACTGCATCGCAGCGGTCTTTCATGGATTTGACTAAATTATCGCAGAGATTTGAACCTCTGAATGACTCCCATACTTCGTTGCAGTGGGCGATAAGATCTTCTTTGCGGCGCTCGTTGCGGTTATCCCACCTTTGAACCATGAGCGCCCACAAATGCTCAATGGGGTTGAGGTCAGGGGATTTAGAGGGCCACGGCACTGTCTTTATGTCAGGCTGCGTGGCCAGCCAGTTCTGTACGACGCGCGCACGGTGAATTGGACAATTGTCCTGAATAAAAACAATTTCTGGAAATTCCTCTCTCGGATACACCGTGCGCACTGTCGGGATCATGAACTCCTCCAGTAAATCCCGGTATAGCAGGCCTGTTAACCTCCCGGAGTAGGTTAAAATTAGGGTATCTGGATACAGATCTGAGTTATCCAGATCCCCTAATTTCAACAATTCAAAAAACTGAATTCTTCTATTTAAGATGTCGATCTATTTAAAAGTCGTAATTCATCTATTCAAAACGTTGTTGTTTAAACTATAAATCCTCTTCGAACTTATCAAATCATACACAATGAGAAGTGAATTAATGTATTTAAGAAGTCGATCAAGTAGATTCGACTTTTTAAGAAGTCGACTTGTATTCAAAATGTTAATTTAACCAGGGATCAATACCGGTATTAATTAAAATTGAAATATCTTCCTGAATTTGCATTATTTCCTTGATATTTTCGTCTGTAAATTGGGTAATACCACTATTCTATTATATAAATTATTTGAAGAGCAAAAATATTTAACAATAAGCGAGATACCGAAATTGAATACCGGTATTTTTGTATGAAAAGAATACTGGTATACGATCCCTGAATTTTACTATTTTCCGTATTATTTAGTCTGCTTACAAGGATTACGTACATCTTCTATATGATATTTGACATTGACATTGCTCCTAATAAAAGTCAGTAATCTTTTATTCGTATGACATCATTTTAAGTACCAACCGTTCTTAAAGTACAGAAGAAAATCAAACACATATTTACACATTATATTACGTTTATTTATAAAAACTATTTTCTAAGCACCACTTATTCAAGCAAGTTACATTTTTGAATGCACATGTATTAGAATGATAAATACAATTTTGGATATCAGATGATGAAGCATATTTTTCATAAAGTGTTTCTAAATTAGGACACTTAATCTCTTCTAAATCATAAACATTATTATTTTCTAATATCTCCTTCAACCACCTCACTTTTTCATTGCCTTTTGTATAAATTTGTTTATTTTTACAAAAGTTTAATAACGATCTGTTATAATTAAAATACGGTACATATCCCTCATTCCATAAAATTTTTGGTCATAAAAAAAAATGGGCGGGGATTAGCTAGTTGCGACGAACAAGGTAAAAATTTCTTAAGTGGTCGACCGGGCTAGGCCCTGACTGTACCTTAGGTCCACTTTCCTAAATGGTCCACTTGCCTGAATGGTCCAGTTTCCCATATGGTCCACTTGATTTTCCTGGATAGTCCACTTTCCTACATGGTCCACTTGCCTAAATGGTCCACTTTCCCGTATGGTCCACTTGCCTGAATGGTCCACTTTCCCATATGGTCCACTTGCTTGAATGGTCCACTATCCCATATGGTCCACTTGATTTTCCTGGATAGCCCACTTTTCTACATGGTCCACTTAATCTCAATGCCATTCATTCTGATCATTTCAGCCGAAAGACGTCCACTGCTGGACATAGGCCTTCCCCAATGTTTGCCACGAGGACCGGTCAATATACTTGATATCTTATTTACAAAAAAAAAAATGCTCCTGGCCTAATTGAATAACAAACATCCTTCCATCCAAACTTACGCATTTATAATAGAATATATCAACTGGGTTTATTCTGCGGGGATGACGAAATGTATATTTGAGGTATTAAAAAACCTACCGAACGGACACATTAGAGGACAAGATAGCGAGTTATAAAAAAAAAACAGCGGTGTGTATTTAGTCGGCTTTATTTTATTACCTACTCATCTAACATTCTAACCTATTTGTTATCTTTAAACTCGCACAACATTTATTGTTTGACTGTCTCTTTAATTTATGGCATAAACCTATCCATAGGTACCGTCAGAATCAGGGCCTCTATTCTACTGCGTTAAAACGAGTGTTTCCCGTTCGCCCGATCATCGGTTGACCGATCCGGTCCAATGAGACTTCTTTTTCTCGATGGTCCAACTAATCCAACCTATGGGAAATCGTTGTCCCATTTGCCCGATCATAAGAGAAACATGTCATTTTGAAAAGTACATTATTAAATCTTATAACCAAAACAAAATTCACTTTCAACTGCTAAATTAAAAGAAAAACTCATTGTGTAGTCATTGACTTGGCGGGGGCAATGCCGTGCGTGTCCCCAGATAAAGTGGGCCTTTTAGGAAAGTAGACAGTTTGGGAAAATAGACGGGATGAGAAAGTAGACAGTTTGGGAAAATAGACGGTATGAGAAAGTAGACAGTTTGGGAAAATAGACGGTATGAGAAAGTAGACAGTTTGGGAAAATAGACAGAATGAGAAAGTAGACCGTTCAGGCAAGTGGACCATTTAGGAAAGTGGACCTAAGGTACCTGAAGGGTCGTAGTATACTCCATTTCATATACCATGGCCCGATGCACTTGAGACGGTCATTAGGCGTTAACAATAGGATTAGTGATAACAAAATATACCTGGCCAGACCCTTTTGCGGCGTGGTATGCAGGTTGGACCGACGCGTGCCATTTTGAAGTGCTCCTAATTAGATAACAAAAGGCAAACATTATGAGCCCTATTGTTAAGCTTCAAGTGCATCGGGCCATGGTATATGAAATGGAGTATACCTATATAGCCCGCAATGACAGAAATACCGCATGCATGTTACCGTTCAAAACTTGATAACTCCCTACTGGAAGATCCTAAATATCAACTGCAGTCCCCGGTGAAAACCTAGGTAGAGAGCTCATTACAGATCTAGAGGAGTTTCCTTTAAAACCTCACTGTGCGTGACAACTTACCTACCACTTAAGTCACAAGGTCAATCCAGCCGAAAGAAAATAAAATAGATAAAATACATTTATTCAGTAAGCCCCATGGGCACTTCTACACGTCAAAAATTTACTCTTCCTAAGAGGAAACCACTGCTGAGAAGAAACGCCGTAAGAAATTCAATATTTATTTACCTGCAAGTAAATATTGGTTAATTCCGTGATAAAAAACTTATTATATAGGCATATTTTATAATTTTAAACAGCAAAGGTAACAAAATCATTAAAAACAATGTGTATGCTAATAGGTACTTTTAACTCAAAAAGAAGTTAATTAATATAGGCAAAACCGAGATTTGTATAAACGTTGTACTTACCTTCTCTAATGGCGTGATAATATTTCTTCAAGAAACATCGAAATTTGTCATTTTTTTAGTTTACTTAATAAGCTATTGCACTTTAAATAATTACAATTTGGTCAAACTTTTACTTGTCATTTAAAGCTATGGATATAATAATACTTTTGGCAAGGTTTTAGCGTAATTAACCCTTCGTGTGTCAGATGGGGCCGCAGACTTGCAACCGTCATCTGTCGCAAAATGGCGCGCGTTTCGAGCAAGTTGAACACACTTTCGAATTTTTGAAATTTTAGTATTTTATTGTTTTGTAGATATGAAATCGGGTATTTTGTTTGACTTCACCGCTTACGATTTTAAATCAACAAATGACCGTATAGTTGACATTTTCTAAGCTGATCGTTTATTACTATGATAGCTCATGGTCCTAAATTGTTAGCTTAAAATATTTCAGCTATACTAAAACGCTTATTTATATTAAAAACTAAACTAATCTAAAAAAACACTTATGCACCAAAATATGTCCGGATTGGTGAACCGGACATAATTTATCAACTTTCTGAAAAATGGAAAGTACAGCCGTTTATGTTAGGTTTTCAAGTTAAAGATTAATAGGATTCAAGCATCATCCGAATTAAAATTCCGAGAAGCGTAAAGTAACTTTTACTGTACACTCAGCTATATAGTACGTAGCATTAAAAGTAACCAAATAGTTCGGTACACCGTATAAAATGTATGGTGTACCGAACTTTATGAATACTTTGGATGCTACCAACTCTATGACGCTGACTGTACTACGTGCGTAACAAGAACAAAAAAACAACAAAGCTCGTGGAATCGCTAAACATTATTCAATTCAATATTCTACTGAGTATGATGCTCTCTCCAGCATTGGCCAACACATAGGAAAACTTTACAATGGCTGCAAGGAATGCTTGTCATTGTCCTTAATTTTTTTTGATAGGCATTCGGTACAACGTGCCCTTTTATATTTATTCTGTACCTTAGTGCGTTCACCTTCCATTTCAAGTTGTTCGGGAAAATGGTGCAAAGTATGGTTAATGCGATCCTCCGCCAGGACTGTGGTATGACGAGACCGGGGTTTTGACGACAAACCATATTTTTCCATCAATTCTTCTATAAGTTTATATCTGAATTGACGGTGGGTCATTTTTCTATGTTGGCCAATGTTGGTGCAGTAAATGATGTATGAATTTAGGATGGTAATATTTAACAATCTTTTAAATACTTTTATGTACCATTTTACACCACGTTTGCGCTCCAGCAGGTACATTGCTAATTTTTGATCTTTAAGATCAACCCCGCCCATGAACTTATTATAATCTTGAACCACCTTGGGTTTTGGACAGGGTCGACCAGCTCGTTGGTCTGGGGCAACGTCGGCGTTGTGATAAGTAGACACCGTGGTTACCAGTTTCACGTCTTTCCAGGCAACGACGGACACGTCACTACAGTGTCTACTTACCATTGTACCTCTAGCCATTCTTTTATCGTTCAAGGATTTAATTTGTTCCGGAGTATCCACCCGCCTGCGATTAAGCGTCCCGACGACAGCCGTCTTCTTGCGTTTTAAAAATCTGCATAGTGGGATGGAGTTGTAATAGTTGTCCATGAACAAACAAAATCCTTTGCCGAGGTATCCTGCCATTAATTTTAGTACTATTTTCGCTGTACTACTGACGAATCCATATACGGCTTCGGCAGCAGCAGTCGTATCCTTACCCGTGTATAAAATTATGTCTAGCACATACCCACTCACCGACTCGCAGAGCTCATAAGACTTTATGCCAAACCTTGCTGCCTTCGTCCGGATGCACTGCACCCAACTAAGGCGCCCTTTCCACAGCAGCAAGGATTCGTCGATTGCTAGTTCTCTGCGAGGGGAGTACACTGCTTTGAATTTTTTATTAAGATAGTCTAACAAAGGCTTGATTTTGGCTATTTTTCGACCTTCCCCTCGTTCTGTTAAAAAGTTGTTGTCGATAAAATGAATAAATCGCATTAACAATAAATATCTGTTTAATGACATAATCTTTCTAAACTTTGGCATCTCTAACAGTCCTGTTGTCCAGTACTCTTCAACGCGACTTCTTAAGCACATGCCTAAAGTTAAGATTACCGCGATTAAACGGTAAATTTCCGAAACAGAAGTCTCCGTCCATTCGTTAATCCTTGATTGGTCGGAGATTCCTGTTTCGGACTCCGAAGCCATTTCTATGGTTTGCCTGGCGTAATCGTTCGTTTCGCCCACAATAGTCTCCACGAGAGGTTGATCCCATAACTGACAGAATATCTGACTAGGACTGGTGCCGTCAATTTTGGGACCAACCTCCTCCCGGAAATCTGACTGGGTCCCGTTAAAAGTGGTAAAGTCCTCACTCCAATCATAATCTACATCAACCTCATCCTCGTCGCCTTGTCTATCAGGGAGCTCGTCGTCAAGCATCTCAAGGAGCTGGTGGTCAGTGAGTTCTTCTTGGGTATCTTCCTCCTCACTGCCCGAGTCGAGCGCCAATGCTTCGGCGAGCTGAGCACCCAAAATGCCTCCGACATCCTATGACCACATGCAACCTCAGCCAAAACCACACACAACAATGCACTGTTAGAGAGTTAATATGTCATCAGGTGACAAGCAAAATCAACCTTATTGTACTGCATAGGTACATACATAAATCACACTTTCCTGAACCCATACCTAGTTAGTAATTTGCAAATCCTTTTTTCACCAATAAAAAAAATAGTGCAAGCTTGGTTAATGGTTAGTAGTAGAAAAAATCCGCATGGCCAGCATAAAACGCCGCATGAGTTATGTCGCTGGCGAGTTAGATTCCTGTCATTCTATTTAGATACTGGCAGGTATATATCACAAGTTAGTTTAGTTGCAGATAGCCAGCTTACAATACAACGCAATATTTGGTAACACTGCCCATTGACCATATAAGTTTAATAATAATCACTTACGTTTTCATCGTCCTCATCATCGAAGTCAAAAAGGCGTCGAGGTGTAATTTGAGGCTCGTCCACTAACTCAATACCTTCTCCAACTTCCACATTTTGAGGACGCCATGGCTGTAATTAAAATTGTTTCAATGTAAATACGAGAAAAGTTTAGATCTTTTACTCGTAATTAGTTTTTTTTTAAACAAAAGAACACATACGCAAAGTCTCCCTGAAGCGTCCCTGGACAATAGCACCTCGTCGTTTCTTAGTCTCAGGCTCCCACTTGGACTACGGTCCACCTGGAAGGCATGAGCAAAGAGCCTATGCGGCGGACGATTGTTTTGAGACTCCATCCATAGGTACCCCAGGTGAATTGTAATTTATCAATAAACTGTAATACATACATACAAACACAATTAACGTAAACACATATGTATGTATACTTATACACGTACGTATGTAAAAAAAGTTCGTGTTAGAGACAACCATATCAAAATCGGTTTAGTATTTTCCGCTATATGTTAGTAAAAACTATGTTATATCGATCTAGTATTTTTAAAGTTTATGGCGAACATACACGACGGGGATTTTTTTATCATATTTAACAATATGTACCTACAAGTATTTTTTACCCAATATATCGGTGAATGTATACAGCAAAACATTCGCATACTATCAACATAAACTGTCCCAAAAAATTATTAGAATTTAGTTTTTAACGACAAAATGTAAATAAAACAACATCACTCAGATCACCCTGTATGGTTCCATGGAATTCGTATACGCATACACTCAAGCCGCCATCTTGCCTGAGTATGTGTGCGTGTAGAATAGCACTTGTTACTACAAATCCGGATATTTTAGAATACATTGGTATCGATTCTTATATTATTATGGCAGGAAAATATTCCCTATAAAATTGCCTTCAAAATGATACTAGTATGACTACGAAACTTGAAAAATGTGTAAAAAGTTTCAAATACTAAACCACTTGTAACAGTCACCAAAGTTATTACGAGATTTTTCAAAAAATACATAAAACGGATACGTTTTCTATAAAAATAATAGTTTTTAAATGTATATATATTATAGTAAATAATAGCATTTACTTACCTTTTCAAAGAGTAATCCATGAAATTTCACCTTTTTGTACAAGCGAGCACAACGCACATTCACCGACCACTGTCTAAATTTGAACTGCTCCAAATAACGACTGTATACGTTTCGTTCAGAAATGTATGCATATCTATGGTTTACTTGTCTCTTAGGATTTTAATAAAACACATTTTAGACTCTTCTGGACGGGTTTTTAATCTCAAATTTCAATAAAAAATAGCTTATGTAATTTGGGCACTGATCAGTGCTTAGGCAGACAACGGGGGGTGCACTGATCAGTGCTTCGACACACGAAGGGTTGCACGTTTTCTATTTTTAAACAATAATTGGAACTAGACCGCATTCACTTGTCTTGCGCGCACTGACGAAACGATGATTTGAGCGACAAATTTGCGAATTGTTCCTATCCCGCTCATCCAAGCGCTATGAGACTTTTTCAAACGAAAAGAAGATTAATTTCCGCTTAATAAGGTTGCATTTAAATGATAAAAATTAGCTTGTGTAACGCCACAGTAAGCATTAAACATGGTATCACCGAATTACGCGAGTCACGGAATTAGCCGAGTTTACCTTACTGAATAAATGTAGTTAGGAGATATTTTTTTGAAATTATGAATAGTTACAGCTAAGTTAAGAGGTATTGCAAATAAAAACAAACAGAAATCCAAAGAGAAAATATTTATTATTAGACATTTTGAACTGTTTTATACTTCTTTTGTTCATTAACTTTTTAAGTAACAAATAGAAACATAGTTTTTCTGCAATTTAATGAGTTATCAACTCACAAGATCCCTTTAATCATAACATGGCGTCAAAATGTCAATGTTCAATGTTCCAATCACCACATATTATAATTTTCCTTTCTTAAATTTAGTATTTGATGATAATGATGGTTTACAATTATTGTTTTATTTTCATACCTCTTAATTAGTATGTCCCATGCTTTATGATAGTTAGTTTCTGATATTATAAGAGAGCTCACTAGACCAGCAGCTTCACCTTTGAGCGATGACTTTAAATACTGAAACTTATGCAGCACTGGAATGTTAGCACTGTCAACTGCCGACTTGAAAATATTCTTGAACACCGGCCATTCCTTTATGGCGCCGTCGAATGTGGGCAGCTGAAGCTGAGGCAGCCTGACATGAGACTACAATTTGCGAATGTTGCAAGGCATTCATCGAACTGTTATGTGTCGAGGGATTAAGTATACGCTCAATGGCCGCTTTTGTTTGGTAAAACTTCTGTTCGTTTGCGTCCCGCTCGCGCTCGTGAACAGTGCTCCTCTCCACGTCGTCATCCAGAGCTTCAATCTGATCTTGCAAGTTCTCGATTTTGTCGAAAAGAGTAGCTAAATCATCGTAACGCACCTTTAAATCTGTTACGTCGTCCGTTACTGTGTTAAATGTTTGCGCATAGTTATAAATTCGTGTTAATTTTCCTTTAAGGCTCCCTCTTTGGGTAATTAAAGCT
This sequence comes from Acleris holmiana, assembly GCA_949316455.1. Classification (NCBI taxonomy): domain Eukaryota; kingdom Metazoa; phylum Arthropoda; class Insecta; order Lepidoptera; family Tortricidae; genus Acleris; species Acleris holmiana. The sequence continues at coordinate 10,196,703 of OX438782.1, read as the reverse complement.
GGTAAATCCATTGTACGAACTGAACTTGAGGTTATTTTCTGCACGAATTCTTGTTTCATATAATTCCGATTAATAATGTATTATATGCTGAAATAAAGAACGTGGCACGTAGTTGTCTTCGAAATATTTATAATCCGTAGTATAAACTTGCTACTTTGTGTAAATTGTATTGCGTATTGCACGTGTTACTTTTCTTTCTATAATCGAATATAACAGCCGAAAAAGCTTAGCATTAACAAAAACAATACGTCTATATCTATTGTTAGTGTTGCCAGTCAGTCAATCCTGTGTTTAGCTTGATATGCACTGCACGATCGGACCGGCAAGCTCTCTCTCCTGCAATATTATGTTATTGCTATGTTGGCAATAGATTGGTGTTGTGAGGACCGCTGTTGCGGTAATTCGATGCTTGTCTGTGGAAGATCCGATATGTTTTGTACTCACGAACTGTCAACGCTTCTATGTAAAATGGCGATCTTGTTATCTTCTTAATGCGAATTTCACGAAGTTTCTTCTCGCCACCGACCGAAGGACCAAAAATGATTATGTTTCTATGCAGGGCTGATTCCAAATTATACACGCAGACAGAGTAGCACTGAATTTATTAACTTTTTTTATTATTTAACTAATTTACAAGCAGGAGCGACGTGCACGACTCAGACGTCATTATGAGAGAGAGAGACGGCAAAAAGGTTTCCGTCTTATTCGGAACACTAAGTCAACTATTACTATACTACTACCTAGTTTCAAAAGTTTTTCGCGAACACAAATTATCTTTCATAAAAGTTACTACTTATTAGTCTTATTACCTACATAAAATAAACTTAATAAACACACTTTAACAAACACTATCCGTAAACGTTATTAAATGAAACTATTTATTTAATAGCAAAATGCATCGCCCTTTCTTGTTGCATTTTCGGCTAGCAACTGTTTGTTTTTAAAATTTGCTAATTCGAAGTAAACATAAACAACCAAGTAAACTCACATAAAAACAAATAATTTATCAAAAAAACGGGGCCTTATTGCGTTAACACTAAAAGTGTTATTTGAAAAACGAAAAATTCGTCTCAAATTCCCGGAATTAGTCGTGCGGCGGCTCGGCTCGCCGTCTCGGGCGACCCGAAGTTGCCCGATGTCTTCCGACAAATTCCAAACGCACGAATGATCATACGAGTTTCCTCCGAGCCGATTACCGAACCTATCGAGTTGCGCGCCGCGCGGAACGGTATGAGGCGTTGAGGCGCCGTACTTCTAAATACTCGATACGCTAAAAGACTCGCGGGCGAGAACGCGTACTTACGCGTCCAGGTCAAAACCTGTTCCAAAAACCTATTCCAGTAAATACGTCTCACCTCTACATCACATGTCTTTTGAATTTTATTTGCGGTACATCTAACGCAACCTTTTCAATTTATTTTGTTTTGCATTAGCACGTTCTCCCTCAACCTCTCTTTGCTGTGTGTAGTGGCCCAAAGAGGCATTCAGGCGATCTATGTATATGCGAGGTTGAGGTTCCCGAGTTGCAACGTTTGTGCCAAATCGGCCTTCCTCGCTCCTCGGCTAGTTTATACCGGAACAAGCGGTATGAAAGTTTTATTTCGCTAGGGCCAATGTTGGCACAGTGAATTACATATGAATTCAATATTGAAATATTCAATAATCGCTTGAATACTTTGATATACCATTTGATGCCTCTTTTTCTTTCTAATAGATACGAAGATAGTTTTTGGTCCTTTAGATCGACCCCACCCATGAAACTATTGTAATCATGAATAACCTTTGGTTTTAGACACGGTTCACCGGCTCGACGCCCCGGATGTATATCATTTTTGTGATAAGTCGAGACTGTACGGCTGCGTCATATCAAAACATAGTAAGGGACATTGAGTAAATTTTACAGGAGAACGTAAAAACATGTTTTGTGCAATATTCGTTCAAATTAGATTGAAACAAATATTTAGGTATATTTTTTTCATTTTTTTTCCTATATTACATGTTTTATGTGCTATACTAGATTTTGAAATGAAATGGAAATTAAAAATTATAGTGACCTGATGAATTTCAAAACCTTGTATGTGTTGTCACTTCGTCTTGATTATGATAAATTATAAGTTTTTCTGCGTAGATTCTTATATTGGACCTATTTACAATTTAAATAAAACAAACAAATATTGTTTACAAAACTGTATTACAAAAAAAAAATCGGCTGTACTTATTTGCATAGGTATACTTAATATTTATTCGGTTTCTGTCATTTGGCCGTCTGTTATTAAATCAATAGCATTATTATTAGCAGAGAGATTCAGCCAAAAGTTTCTTCGGAACTGTGGCATCAGTGGCACTAGCTTATTGATGATATTATTCTTTTTCGAGGCTTTAACTCCGCGGTGGTTTTTAATTTCTTCAGGATACTTATTGACATCAAACTTTTTTACTAAGAAATCTATTTCTGTGTAATTGTCACTGAATCTGAAATCAACAAAATAAATCATGTTTTTTTTACAATTAGTTCCCACCTTAGAGCCGTTTTCAATTGTGGATATTTATTCAACTCATATTTTTTAATAAGAGAAATGAAATAGCTGCTGGTCACATGCCAGACCGAGTTATTTTATTTCCTATATTAAATAACTCATATACCTATGAATAATCATCCAAATTCTGATATACAAATCATAATCCACTGATTTAACTATAGGTTATAAATAAGATCTTATAAAAAATGATCTTATAAAAAAGACTTCTTGAGCCAGACACAAACTTTACTTGAACTATAGGCTTCAGTCGAAAGTCTTTCAATGGTTCACTATGCCGCCCTGCTCTCTTTTTTTTGGGCCAATCAATTTTTTTTTCAACTTCCACGACTTCAATATTTTTTCTTGACCCGCGAATAGCCTCTTTGAAGTCGGCAAAGTCAAACAAATTGATTTGACGCTTAACTTTTGACTCAATGTTAGCATGGACAGCATCAGCTGCCATGTGTGCGTGTCCCTTTGTTTAATAATTTATATTTTCTAGTCCATATTCATTGCTGTTTACTATTGTTACCAAAGCTGTGAATAATGTCCAGTTTTTATTTTGAGCCGTGCAATTATCGGGTCAAATGTGTAAAGTAGTTACGTTTCTCTGGCAATCAATAAAAGCTTGTATGGCGTCAACAATGTTATTTGCATCTCGACCTGCCATAGCTTCGTGCCATACTACACATACAGCGGGATCTTGCGAGTTTTTAGCAATGGGTGCAAAAGTTAGATTAAATGCAATTAATCTGCTCATGAAAAATGCATCTTTGTGTTGAGGCATCTCGGGCAATAAAGTAATCTTTTGCAAATCCATGGCATAATATTTTGTTTCCAGGCTGTTTTCGTGGCTTGCATCTTGCCTATACTTTGTAATTGCTGAGTTGGCTTTTTCTTTGTGCTCATTGTATATTGTTTCCAGTTCCTCTGGGAGAACAGTAGCTGTAGATGTATGTTGTTTTACTTGTTCATTGTAAAACTCCCTTCTGACCCACCGTACCACCGCCCATACCCCCAGTGGTACGGTGGGTAATTATTTTTGTCATTACAATTTGTGTATCTGTTTTATTATCAATTACTTTATCATAATGAGTGATCTGAAGAGGGTATTTACTTTTATCTCAATGAAGTGCATTAAAAGAATTAACACCAGAGAACCTCCATTCTAAAACCGTAATGTTAGTTAGAACTCTTTACTTGCATTTATTTCTTATAACATGTTAAGTCATTTGACATTGAATATAGTGTCAGAAGTTAAATGCTATTGTGAAATAATTTGAAATTGATAATTATAAAATATTACTAATGGAATCAGATGAGCTTAGGTTCATAACCATAAATGGAGGCACCGCTCTTCTTTGTGGTAAATACAGATATCATCGCCAAAAAAATTATAAAAATGGGACAGTGTTATGGCGGTGCTCATCTTATGCCAAAATGAAATGTGGTGGCACTATAACAATTGCGGAGGTTGGTATTCTCTTCATAATTCTTTAATATTATTATTGCTTTATTTTTTGATTAAGTACGTCTTTAAGCAAATTCTTAATGAATCATGGTGCACACAATAACCCAAACTTAATTTTGCCTTTAGGATAAAAACATTATCATACGAAGAAATGATCATGCATGTGAAGCAGATCCTGATAAGAATGTAATATTAATGGAAATGTGTGAATTACGGGAAAAAGTTGTAGCATCTGACAAACCGATTCAAAGAGTATATGAAACAAAAGAGAGGGTTTATAAAAACCGCGGCTTAAATTTAGCGAGTGGGAATTTACCTCCATTTGAAAGTGTAAAACATTTCCTGTATGACGCCAGAAATAAAGGTGCACAAGTGTCTAAGACAGTGTTCAGACATGTAGAAAAAGTAGAAGTGCCAGTACAATTCAAAGATTTACTTAGAGCTGATTATTGCAACGACGAAGCTGGATTGCAACCCCGTATTTTAGTTTTTAGTTCCAAATCATCTCTGCAGATGATTCCGAATATAAATGAGTATTTTATTGACGGTACATTTTACAGTTGCCCGGCACCATTCGCACAAATATTTAATATTCATGGCGATATCAGTAGTACCAGACAAGTAACCAAAGTTAAGCCCTTAATTTTTGCACTGATGTCTGACCGCAAAGAGAAAAGTTATATTATTCTGTTCGAAATGAATAGGTCAGTTATACCTGGATGGAAACCACACAAAATTCATTGCGACTACGAAAGGGCGGCTATGAATGCGGTTCTAAAAGTCGTTCCAAATATTACATTGAAGGGGTGTTATTATTACCATTGGTCACGAAGCATTTGGAAAAAAGCGAAATCGGCCAAATTTCAGAATACAAAAACTAAACCTGAGCGGCGAATAGTAGGCATAACGGCTGCTCTTCCGTTGTTGCCCGCAGATTTTGTATCACAGGGCTTTGATTATATAAAATCGCAATGTGAGGACTTACCTCGCATATCAAAATTTATACAATTCATTGAAAGGTTTTGGTTTAAAACACATTCACCAGAAGTATTCAGTGTATTCGGTGAACGTCATCGAACCACAAATGTATTAGAATCATTTCACTCCAAAATTTACAAATTGCTTAATAAGAACACCGTCACTTTGATGCGTTTACTGAATTTAATGAAAAATGCTCATGAAACAGAATATGTTCTTAAAAAAAGAAGAACTCACCAAATCGTAAATGACGATTTCATAACAATGGTCCAAATGGAATTAGTTAACAATAAAATTTCAGTAGCTCATGCGTTAGAAAAGTTAAGGACATAAACATTTGGTGTCATCATATAGGCGGAAAATAATTTAATGATAAATTAAAAAAAAAACAATCTCGATTTGGGAGACCTTAACACCTGTGCTATGCTACGTCACTTGATGGCTGTGGAGGGAAGTTTCCTACCACGTTAATGTGTAATAATGTGTCACGTTTTGTTCTTAGAGTTCGTGTTTTGTTATGTTTTTATTGTAAATGATATTATCTATACTCTGTAGCTACAAATATATGTGGGAAGAATCGCTTAAACTTGCAACACTTATTTGCTAGACTTGAGATTTAAAAGAAAAAAAAAAAAGAAAAAAAGGAGGAACTGTCAGTGGGTATTATCTGTAAACTACGTGGTAGAAACTATTCTTTTTAAACTATTATTTTTATAATACAGTTTTTATATAGTAATTCGTTGACTGCCATCCCTACATATATACATCACTATTAATTGGTGGTATTGTTTTAGAATTAATTACCCACTGTACCACTGGGGGTATGGGCGGTAGTACGGTGGGTCAGTAATGGTAAAACTCGCACTCACCACATTTATCACCCTTTGGCATAATTGGCATATTAAATGATCGAACGGACACGAATCCAAGTATCGAAGGTACAATATTACATATGTCATTTGTTGTCAAATCATATAGTTCTTGACGCCTCAGTGCACCAGTTATGCCGATAATAAGAGCAACCTAAAATCAAAATACACCATCATTCAATCATTCAAATTAATTAGAAATCTAATTACAATCTCACAATCACAACTAATCTAATTTTGCAACAAATAATCAACAACTGAGTACATTGTAAACACATGTTTAACACAATTTACCTTTGTCGCTAAATATTTATCATCAGGTGCTTCATTTATGAATTTCTCTACATTCTCTCCAGTTAGTACTTTCGATTTTTTACATATATACCCATGTGATTGTCTTTTCATAAATGCCGTTAACTTTATATAGTTATCAATATTGATGCAATTTTTAGTTTTAAGTGTACTTTTCAACATGGAATGGATGGCCCATAGGTGAGGATGGCTTATATTTTTCGGCCAGTTCTCCAAAATAAGCCAATAAGACATTTTCAGAAAATGAACCCACTCGTTTATCAATCTTCCACTGAATTAGTTGGTCGTACGCAGCCATATACCTCTCTTTCGACTTCGCTGGCAATAGATTGTCACTAATAACTTTAGCCGCGTTGGCGATGTCCGGCGGAGTCGCATATCCCATATTATCGTCGGATGACGACATTTTTTGAATCGCACAATTTATTTATTTTAATCAGTACTTATGAAATTATATTATAATTATCGACACTTACTTTTTTTTTTTTTATCTTTTTGGCCTTTGCACGGTTTGTGCTTTTGGCCCGAGTGTCAACAAAAACGGGGAAACGGAATTATCAGAAAAGGGTTAAAACGGAATTTGGAAAAACGGAATAAAAGATCAGGAATGGAAATGATAAATAGTGAAACAACTGAATAATAAATATATTACATGCATACAAATTAAATTTTAATATGGTTGAATATAATAAAGTCAGATAAAATTTGGTAAATGGAAGGATTAACAGGGGAAAGTAAACAGGATATAGAGGAAGGGAAAGGAACTTTAAGGGAAATAAGTCCTTGAAGGAGAGATGAACGGTCATATTTGCTACAAGAAAAAATGATGTGGTTAATGTCACCTACAGGGCCCCACATTCACAGGTAGAACTACTAATTATTTTAAGCTTTGCAAGATGCGCAGGAGAACAATTATGACCCAGACGCATACGTATGATGATAGAAGTAGCCCTCTTGCCGAGTCTCAACTTGGAAAACCAAGGTTTATGTGGAATGGACGGTTGGATGGCACGATAATGCCGACCCTTATCGTGGCTTGCCGACCAGACTTTATCCCAGGAATTCCTGAGATAAAATCTGGGCAGAGCTGCAAGATCATGAACATAATTCTTATAGTAGTGGACATCCCCACACATCACCGCATCGTTGGCAATTTTATCCGCTCTCTCGTTACCAGATATGCCACAGTGGGCAGGGACCCACGCAAAGGACACAGAAAAGCCTCTAGATGAGCAATCTAAAAGCATTTTTTTAATTTTAATAATTATAGGGAACAGATAGTGGGAACCGAACGGAAAACGAGCCAAAGATAGGAGAGCACTTAACGAGTCTGAAAAAATAACGGTTCTTCTAAGTTTCATTAACAAAACATATTCAACAGCTTTAAACAAGCCGAAACACTCGCCAGTAAACACAGAAGATTCCGGAGGGAGTTTAATTTTTTGAACATTGTTATATTGCGAGTGATACACCCCAACACCCACACAGCCTTCAGCTGAATGTTTGGATGCATCTGTAAATATACGATGCCACTGTGGCCACTTTGTATCTATCACGTAATTAAATGTCAGCTTCTGGTTAAAACCAACCTTTAAAATACCCATGTTTAAATGTACATCAGGAACAAGGGTAAGAGATTCGTAACTTGAAAGGAACAAAGGGATAGAACTTGATCGATAAGTAGGAGCTTTTAGAGAAACAATTTTACCATAGCTTTCAATAAGACAAGGAAGGCGTTTGTTTTTCCAATAGTTACAAGTCCTCACTTGGACAGCAAGGCATTATAATTTGGATATAAGAGGATGTTCGGAAAATTGGAAGCAACGGAAAAGAAATTTGTCTGCAAGAAATTGCCTTCTTAGATTAAAAGGAGGCTCTCCAGATTCTACTTGCATACAAATTATTGGGCTTGACTTCATGGCTCCTAAAATAATTCTCATAGCTTTAGCCTGAATATTGTCCAATTTTTTAAATGCAAGTACACTGCCTGGTTCTAATAAAAATGTGCCATAGTCAAGAACACTCCTTATTAACGCGTTGTATATTAACTTTAACGAAAAGGGATGAGCTCCCCACCAAACGCCAGAGAGGCATTTCAGAATATTTAAATTGCGCTCACATCTAGCCACTATATGCTCACAATGAGGAAGGCCAGAGAGCTTAGAATCTAAAATAACTCCTAAAAATTTTATCGAATTATCAGAGGGAATCGAGATATTATCGTATTTAATATCAACGACGGGAGGGTTGCGCATCCTAGAAAATAAGACTACCTTACTCGTTGGACAGATAGTTCTAGACCATTAAGATCTAGCCATGACTTTAATAAACTAAGGGAGGAGGTTAAAGAATTACAATTTTCTTGAATAGACGGACCAGTTTTATATATTACGAGATCATCAGCATATTGCAGTACTTCAGAGGTCCCTCTTAGGCTCAATTCCAAATCATACGTGTATATATTATATAATAAGGGGCTAAGTACAGACCCTTGAGGTAGACCTCTCCATACAGTTCTAGAAAAAGAAGTTTCGTCAACAAATAACTTGATATGTCTTTCACTGAGAATATTAACTACAAAGTTAGATAATACAATAGGAATATTCAAATCAACGAGTTTCTTCATTAGTACAGAAATAAGGACATTGTCGTAGGCTGCACTTATATCTAAGAAAGTAGCAATTACAGATTCATTTTTTGAGAACGCCGTTCTAATGTCCGAAATAAAAATCCCTAAACTGTCTAATGTGCTCTTACTTCTTCTAAAGCCAAAACGGGGAGCGAGCTAAGAGATTAGAATTTTCAACAAACCATTCAAGACGGTTTTTAACTAAATGTTCAGCTATTTTAATTAACACCGATGACAGAACAATAGGGCGATAAGAGGAAGGGTCGTCGGGGGTCTTATTGGGTTTCAGAATAGGAATAACTGTCTGAGTTCTCCAAGAATGTGGAACACAACCTGAAGTCATCATAGAGTTTACGATATTTAGATATAACAGAAGTATTTTATCACTGACATTTTTAATAAAAGAATAAGGGATTCCATCTATACCCGGAGTCGAGTCTTTCACACGACACAGTACTCCTTTAAGTTCGGGAAGAGAAAACGGAGAGTTCAACCCAGAAAGATTATCTATAATTGATGGAGGAATGGAAATTTTAAAAGGGGCATGTTCAGGAACAGAAGGGGGAGCGAGACGATCCATAAAGCGGTCAGCCAAAGGAAGAGGAAGTTTCGAAGACGAGCTATTGAAAGCAGATCTAAACCTACGGATGTTGCGCCAGACTACTGACGGACTGACATTGGGGCTAATACTTGTACAAAAAGAAATTCTTTTTTTTAAATAATTTCTTGCAGTTACGGTCCGACTCTAAGTAAAACTCGAAATTGTCTACTGTCATCTCACTACAATATTTTTTTTCTGCTGATTTCCTTTCTTTAATTGCTACTGTACATTCATGGTCCCACCAAGGAGGAGACGGAATTTGAGACCTTTTTACACTTTTAATAGAAAGAGACTCGTCCGCAGACTCAATAAGAATTTTAGTAAGCATATCCGCAGAAATTTCGTCGCTATCTGGTAGAGTAGTAATTTTTATATCCACTGTCTGCCTAAACAACTGCCAATCTGCATTGTTCAAATTATGTTTGAAACGTGGAGGACGAGGGTTTCTAACAGGTTTGTCAAAAGGCATGGTTATTATAATAGGGTAGTGGTCACTACCATATGAAGAGGAAAGGGGTTGCCAGTGTAGGGAGGAAGCTAAATCAGACGAACATAAAGATAAATCTGGAGCACTGACGCCTTGACTCGGTTCCGTATGGCGAGTTGGTAAACCGGTGTTCAAAACGCATATGTTATGATTATCTATTATATCTAATAACTGTTCACCATACCAATTTGATGTAGAACTACCCCAAGACTGATGTTGGCAATTAAAATCACCAAGCACCAAGAATGGTTTTGGGAGGACATCGAATAAATTACTTAATTGAGAAAAAATATTTACATTAGGACGAGAAAAATAAATTGAAACTATACAAATATTATTTACAATAGCTGCGACAACCGATAAGTCATCGCTGAAAGAGGGAAGAGAAAACAAAGAAAAGGAGACAGAATTCCTGATCACTATGGCCACACCACCATAGCCATCAGATCTGTCTTGTCGAAGAATGACATAACCCGGAATCCGGAAAAGTGACTCCGGTTTAAGCCATGTCTCAGACAGAGTGGAAACGAGAGGGTTAAATTTATTAAGTAGGTGAAGTAAATCGTGTTTGTTACAGATTGCGCTTCTGCAATTCCATTGAATTATTTGGTCGTATCTGTGATCCATAACTGGATTTTAAATGTGATAAAAAGTCTATTGTTGGGCAGCGTTGTTCGGTAGAATTATTATTGGACATTATATTAATTTCAGTTAACAATTGAATAACATCAGATATGGAAAAAACTGTTTCATTGTTGTTTGTGGATTGCTTAAAAGCTACGCCATTGGCAGGAGGAGGAGCGTCATACTCTTTTATAAGGAGGTTATGTTCAGACTTGTTATATCCTCGGTTTATTTTCAAAGGCACTGAAGGTTTTGTGAATACTGTTTTTTGTGAAGACCTGATGAAAGGAGGAGATTTAAGTGATGAAGAAGCTGGCGACACTGTAGCATGAGGAGCATCTGACTGAGGATACGATTTTCTAATAACGTCAGCAAATGATTTAGAAACTGGCTCATATACTTTATTAGCATCAGCATATGAGACACAGTTTTGAGCCATATAGGTTTTTATTTTTGTTTGTCTTTCAAACTCTGGACATTTTTTATTGGTAGAGAAATGAAGCCCGGTACACAAACAACAGGTTGCAGATTCTTCCTCTACCGAACAAGAATCACCAACATGACCATCACCACACTTTTAACAGCGAGGGCGAGAATTACAATTAGTTTTGGTGTGACCAAAGCGACAGCAGTTGAAGCATTGTATGGTGGGGAAGGTATATAACCCGACAGATAAAGCATTATAACACATGAAAATTCGTTTGGGTAAAACTTGACCATCAAAAGTTAGTACAACAGTCTGTGAAGGTTTCCACTCAGGAGGTGAAATGTTTCTAACTTTATAATTTAATCTTCTCACTTTAAGAATTTTGCCGCACCCAACGGGAACCGTTACATTCTCCAGACCCTCTTCAGGAGTTCAATCGGAGGGAACTCCACGTACAAGACCCATTCGGGTTACACTAAAAGAAGGGATAAATGCCTTGTAGTTATTTGAAGACAAGAAAGAGTTAGTGATAAAGTCATTGGCATCTTTGTAATTTGAGAAAGCCATTGAAAGTCTGTTCCTACCTATGCGTTTGATACTACCATTAACTATATTCTTAAAAGGACTTTTCTTTAAGAAATAACCAAATTGAACAGGATGGAGAGAGGGATTTTCACTGCCTGATATAACTTTTTGTACATGAACTATAAACGGTTCTATATCATAAGCCTCGTATTGAGTTCTGCCAGTTTGTGTAGTAGACTGAGCAGGATTCTTGTTTACATTGGAGTTTTGATCAATGGATGTATTTTGACTAGTTTGTAGAGACTGATGGACTGAATTGGAAGCAGGTTTAGTATTATTGGGCTGTTGCACTGGATGAATAGAAGTTTGTTTATTTATTTCAATAAATTGAGACTCTACAGAAGGAACATCCAATAAATCATGACATACACAATCCGAATCTTTTATTTGACGTCCTGGCTCGTGTTTTCTCCTACGCTTGTTGCAATGCCTACATATTTTTTTCTGGTTTGCAGAACGGAACCTTTTCCTTTCACCTCTCTCTATTCCACGCACAGACCCGTCGGTGTCCATGCTTGAATCGTTTGTGGCTGGTAAAGTACAAAAGTCGTTGGAAATGGTAACGTTGTAACCAACCGGGGGAGGCATGCCTCCCCCAGGGTCATCCGGAGGGTCCATCTAGCTTAGCCTATGCTAAGCTAGGTATGAGAAAAAAATTATGAAACTTACCAAATACTGCTAATATATACAAAGAACTGATAAACACAAATTAAAACTAAAATATATTACATACAATAAGCTACAAAACTGATCTCTTATACAAGTTAAAATTATATTATAAATTTTCGTAGGAAAAAATAGTCAAGCCTTGGCCGTCGTTTCCCGCGCTTTCCATGAAAAAAATCGGCACTTACTTCGGCAGACTATATCATTTTCTATGACTCACCACAGATAATGTCAAACGTGTTCAGGAGTCCGATTCTAGTGACAGTCGAGATCAATAGTTTATATGCGAGATTTTTAGAAAATTGTATGCAACTGACATTTCATCTCGAATGAAACTTCATATCGAATGGCACAAGAATTGGGGTCCTGACGTATTATGATAGGTTGAGTCCACGCATTATATTTAAAAAAAAAAAGCTATTACGTACGATAGGGCGTAATGGTAAAAAAAGGCCCGCGGGTATTATTTTGGATTTACGGTCGATTTTTCTAGCATGTTAGGACACTATTTACGAGCAAGTGTGATGAAAAACATATATTGAAATTAATCATTTGGCAACAAAAAATCCAATTTATTACACTTGAATACCTACAAGAAAGTTTCAGAGTGTTATCAAGATAGGTATATTTTAGAAATTAATCGTTCAGCAACTAAAAATCTAACTTATAACACTTGAATACCTACCTATCTACGAGAAAGTGTCAGAGTGTCATCAAGATAGGTATATTATAGAAATTAATCGTTTGGCAACAAAAAATCTAACTTATAACACTTGAATACCTACGAGACAGTGTCAGAGTGTCATTAGGATAGGTATATTATAGAAATTAATCGTTCAGCAACTAAAAATCTAACTTATAACACTTGAATACCTACCCTATCTACGAGTAAGTGTCAGTGTCATCAAGATAGGTATATTATAGAAATTAATCGTTTGGCATCAAAAAATCTAACTTATAACACTTGAATACCTACGAGAAAGTGTCAGAGCGTGATCAGGACAGGTATATTATATATAGGTATTGAATTAATTACTAATATTTAAAAGCTACTTATTTGATCATGAAAACCCGATAACGTCCTGTCATATACTGGGACACCGACTTAATATTGGTATTATTATTATACAGCTTATGTTACTTATAACATTAATGAAGAACCGGTTTATACATTTGCATATGCGTGTACTCGATAACTTTAATACTTGAGTAGTTTTTTAGAAATATGTATGGATTCCCCCTTATAGTGTCATTCATTGGGACATTTACCTTATTTATGAAATAAAATGGAAAGTTAACTTAAAATATAATTTGATTTTCGAACGGTTAAACGTCATTAATGTCAAAACGAGACGAATATATACGATTTAGATATAGGGGCATCTCTTTCGCGCCGCAGCGTCTCAGTAATGGTCCAGCGAGTGATAAATGTTTCGGAAAGAAACGATACCGCATAAATTTCACTTAAATTTTATATTATTATTTTTTATTTATGTATTAAGCCAACAAAAAAAAATACAAATAAAAGCCCTGCAAAACTGTATTGTTGACTGCTGTGTTGTTTGTCTGCAGGAAGTCTTTAAAGAATAATCTCAATATATACACGAAGTTTTGTTCGACACAATAGGTTCTAATTAGGTGTATAAATCTATGGCAGCGTGTCTAATAAATGCTGCTTTAGTTTTCTCTTAAATATTCATTTATTTTGCTCGAGACGGATGTCCTCAGGGAAACTTTTGATAATTTATGACAGTGTTTTTTTAACGTAATGTCTCCATAATAGTTTTTAACTCCAGGTACATCAAACTTACCTGCGGACACCGATCTCGTACCCTGGTTCTCGTAGTCCCAATTGCCATGGTATGAGTACAATACAACTTCTTCATCATGTTCACCACTAGTTTTTAAGTTTTTTTTCGATATTTTTTTTAAAATTGAAGACACTAATTTTACGGTTTTTGCATTTAAGTCAATATATTAACTTATTTTAATTTTTAAAGAAAATAGCTTTATGTCGTCACTATAAGCTGGTTTGTTTGAGAAATGCTTTAAAACTATTGAATTCGTTTGAGAGTACGCGTTTCTGTCAGATCACGTAAAATGTCAATGTCAAGTCATGTAATTTCCCTCGGCCGTTGCACGGTTGCACCGTTTCCTTTAAATTTTGTTCTTGGTTAATCAGTTTCTTGTCGTTTTTCTTATTCTCGAGTCTGCCTTGTTGGGGCCTGATTAACCCCGAGTATATCGAATACCGTCCGACCTTCAAAAATGAACAATGTAAAATGTTTTGTGCCGATTTGTTCTAACACTAAAAAAAATAACCCAGACAAACATTTTTTCTTCGTAAGGAATTGTTTAAAGAAGAAATGGTGTCAGCAAGCACATGTTGCTTATGAAAGCAAATATCAATACTATTGCTGCGAAGATCACTTGAATGTAAGTTAGCTAAGAACATTGTGTACCTTTTTCATATTATCTTCAATGTTTATTCATAAGTTCATAACGTATTTGATGTCAATCAGATTATTTTTTATTTTATTTTACAGTTGGAGGAAGATTTAGAAAACGACTATTATTGGAAATTTATGAAAGGACGACCACATTTTGCAGAAGTAGGCTAAGATGTTTACCAGTGTATTAGTACTACAAGCCCTTATTCCCTTAGTCGCCTCTTACGACATCCACGGGAAGACATGAAGTGGTACTATTCTAACCCGGCAACCACACGGGGGCTCGATCATCTTTCAATGATAATAATAAAATCTTACTTTGAAAGGGAATAAGCAGGATAGCCTAAGAAAAATTGCCCCCAGCGTTTTTGGGTCGAAACTATAATAATCAAACGATGCCTTTTGAGGAGGTAATATTCTGCACAAAGTTTCATCCCTCTGTTACCCCCTGGGGGTGAAAAACACCAGATTAACCCTAAAACTGTTTTATTTATTGTTTCCTAAACTATGAAAGTAACGAATTTCAAATTTTGTACAAATATTTTTGTTAAAAAAATATGACTCTCCTATCCCTTTAAATTCATGTAAAAAAAAGGAAAAAAACACCCTGTATAACAAGTTTGGCTCATGTACACACTTTTTTTTTTTTTCAAATATGAACCAATTTATATACATCATACAAAAGTTTTCGTCGACCTAGCCCAGAAGGAACATTGCGAAATTAAAATGAATGTACTATTTACGAGACCCAATGCAAAAGAGTTCGGCTACTATTTAAAATTGAAAGTAACTTTTTTTCAAAGTCAAATCTAGTTAGTAATTTTAATAGCATGGAAGCAAGAAATAAAAAAAAGTATTGTAAAATTAATCAAGTTTATTTCCTACATAATACAAATTAAAATTATTTCTGTATTTAAATAAAAAAAATACAATTTTTCTATCAACGACAACGCATAATAGTTCGGCTATCGATCTTGAGTATGCAAAATAGTTCGCCTACCACTTAGTTGTCTCGCCTTTACTCTTAAGAACAGCCTTGATTCTCAATGGCATCGTCTCTACCAACTCTTCACACTCTTTTGGGGTTATAGACTCCCAGACAGCGACTATTTTCTCTTTTAAATCACTTTATGACCTCGATGGACACTTGCGTATTTTTTTTTCATTTTCCATTACAATGTTGCAATGGGTGATAAATCTGGACTATTCGACGGCCACTCGATAGTGGGGATTCTTTTAGACTCGAGCCAAGTCTTCGTGGTTTTCGCAGTATGGCAAGAAGCCCCGTCTTCTTGAAAAGTGTAGACATTTTCATATTTCAAGCTTGGAATAGATGGAATTAAATTTGTTTTCAAAATGTCCTGGTATTTCACTGCATTAGCCGTCCCTTCTACAAAATGCAGGTGGCCTACCCCTTGTGTCGACATGCAACCCCATATCATCACAGACCCAGGAAACTTCACTTTTCTCTTAATGCATTCTTTGATGAATGCTTCGTCTTTCTTTCGAATGATTTTTTTCCGTTCGTCGCCGAAGGTTTCTTCGAATTTTGATTCATCACTCCATATTATTTGACGCCATTGCTCAGTAGTCCAGTTTGAGTGCTCGCGAGCGAATTTCAGCCTCTTCTTTTTCTGTAACTCCGTTAGTAAAGGTTTTTCCTTGGCCGTGTAAAAACCATATCCCATTCTTTTGAGAACCCTTTTGCAGGTATCCACTGAAACGTCTTTCTGGATCATATCACGCCATTTTACGGTAAGTTCCCCCGCACGAGCACGGCGGTTTTGTTTGATAATTTTCTTTAAAACACGGTTTTCAGCGGCACTCGTCATACGCGGTCGACCCGACTTCTTCAAACACGAAATTGTGCCGTGTTTCTTGCGATGCTCAATGATTGACTGGACAGTAGATCTTGACAGTAATAAATCTCTGGCGATTTGGTTGGTAGATTTTCCACTCTCACTACTGGAAATTATAATTTTCCTGACTTCTTCTATGACTGGTTTTCCGCGGCCCATATTGCTCTAATTAATAACTTATAATAATGAAAAATACTTGGGGTATGTACTTATATATACCCTTTGACATGTTAAATGACAATGGGTTCCTAATTTATTTAAATCTTGTTTATTTTTTTGAGTAATAAAATTAAAGAGGCTTAACGTTAGGCATGTACGAGAACTATTTTGCATCAATTAAGAACCTGCCGAACTGTTTTGCGAAACCATAATATGAATTAATATATATAGGTTTTTTTTTCTTATAATGGATTTATTGTGCAATAGTGTAAAAGCAACGTTGTATTTCTGGAGTATAATATTGTATAAATCGTTTAGGGTTCTAATGTGGGAGCTCTTTAATTAAACACAATTGTTTAATTATAAGTATATTGACACATATAAGCTAGTACACGCTCGGGAGACGACTGGGGCACCGTGCCGCGTCCCAACGCTACATAGCGCCGCGAGGCGAGCTAAATGCTGACGACAGTATTCTTAGTATTCCTTGTTCCTACAGTCGTCCCCCCTTAAAACAAAATTTTTATATAAAAATTTCAAACTTATTCTGAAATATATTTGTTATTCAAGTACAATGATGTTTTCTTTATGTTCCCTTAGAATAAATGAACAACTCACTTACTTACGTAATGATTACTTATGAAACTAAACACACTACATTGTTGTGCGCGACACAGTTGAGGCGATTCGTCATCGATGTCTGCCTACTGTTTATGCTGCTTTTCTAAGTATAGAATTAGTACATAGTATATTAACAATCTTAACTTAATTTATGTATCGAACGATTTGCACTGCACTGAATTTACTTTTTTTTTTTAACTTGTATTACACTGTCAAAATTATCTGTTGCGGCTGCGCTGGAGCAGTCTGAACCTGGTTCTGTACTTGCGCTAGTTTTCTCACTCGTTTGACGAACCACGTGTCCACCTTCTTTTTGCAACCTCTGTAGATCATTGCTATCAAGAGTATTGCTAAGATTGCGACGATTACTATAATAACAATAGTGAATGTATTTAACTGCGATGCAATTCCAGCCATATGTACTGATGCTTGCGCCGTAACGGTGTTTGACTTATCCGTATTCTCAGAATCTTTCTTGCTACCCCAATTACCCATGATTACCAGTAGTGTTAATGCTAGCTGAGCTTGTGTTCAAGTGCTAATTATTCGATACGTAACCTTACATTAGTGTCCTAAATGCTTATTATTTAGTTTTGTTATTTCGCAATTATATTTGCTTAGTGCATACATTTATATTGCTACAAATGAGGTTTACTCGTCACTAAATTTTACTGACCTCTTTATCACTCGACCACTGCGTGTGACGTAAGGCATAGGCATAGCGTTTCCGCTATCCGCTTGTGTCGTATTTTGTGCGTTTAAATTTTGTGACGAGTTAGCTTTTTCATTAATTAAATATGCGGGTTTAAGTCGATCTATTGACATATTCACTTGTTTGTCCTTGAATTGAATCTTAAACACTTTATTATCTCGCTTGACAACTTTAAATGGTCCTTCATAAGGAGTTTCTAATGCTGTTTTTACAATTTTTTGAACAAAAACATAATCACAAGTTTTTAGATCTGTACTGACAAAGGATTTGTTATTATTATGATGACAATCTGGTCTTGGTTTCAAACTTCGAATTGTCTCATGAATTTTATTTAACATCTCATGTGGATCTGTTACTATTTTATTTGAGTTACAAAAAAATTGACCTGGTAATTTGATGTTACAACCATAAACCATTTGAGCTGCACTGATACCTGAGTCGGATCTTGGTACAGCACGGAGTCCTAACAATACGGTATTTAATTCATCAACCCACGAATTGTTGTTGCATAAACGTGCCTTTAATGCTGTTTTTAGCGAACGATGCCAACGTTCAACGATGCCGTTGCTCTGTGGATGGTACGGTGTGGTTCTCAATTTTTCTGTTCCTGTATATCTCATTAATTGCTGGAATAAATTGCTTTCAAACTGTCTGCCCTGATCACTGGTTAGTTTACCAGGACAGCCGAATCGTACGATCCAACCATCATAAATAGTTCTAGCTACTGTATCTGCGGTAATATCTTGTAACGGAAATGCTTCCGGCCAACCGGTGGCTCGGTCTATGATCGTAAGACAATACCTATGCCCTTCTTGTGATGTTGGTAAGGGTCCTACAATGTCCGTATGAATATGCTCAAACCGGTCAACATCCGGAAATTTAACATTACTTGATTTGGTGTGTCGCGATATTTTTGCTTTCTGGCATTGAACGCAGGGTTTCGCAGGTTCATCTTTGTTCATGTTGCTACAGAAATACCTATCAGCAACCATTTTACGTGTAGTCCTAAGTCCTGGATGGCTTAGGCCATGTACCGTGTGAAAAACATCGCGTCGAAACTTCTCCGGAATGTATGGTCTCGCGTTACCTGTCGCTATTTCACAATAAATACTGTAATTGCAGTCTGGAAACTTTATCGCTTTGAATTGCGATTTGTTTTGCGAATTTTGTAGTAACTGTTTTAATTCCTCATCATTTCCCTGTTCTCTGGCTATTTCTGAGTAATCGATACCTAAATTACAATTAATTGTTTCTATTCTGGATAGTGCGTCCGCTACTACATTATCCTTGCCCTGGATGTGGCGAATGTCAGTTGTGAATTCACTAATAAATAGTAATTGCCTAGTTCTTCTGGGTATTTCTTTATTATTGTTACCCGTTAATTTGCTAAATGCAAAAGTCAACGGTTTGTGGTCCGTAAAAATAATAAGCTCTCTGCCCTCATGTAAGTATCTAAATTGCTGTACTGCTGAATAAATAGCTAATAACTCTCTGTCGTATGTACTGTATTTCATTTGTGTGCTATTAAGTTTCCTAGAAAAATATGCTAGAGGTTTCCAGTTACCGTGAACTAACTGTTGTAACACTGCACCTATACACATATTACTGGCGTCTGCACACAGTGAAATAGGTACGTTCGGCAGTGGGAACGATATCGTGACCGCGTTCTGTAAATTGAGCTTACATTGTTGGAAAGCTTCGTCAGCTTCTTTTGTCCACGCTATGGGAGTTTTGTCGTTACGTTTTGCTTTATGTACGTACCTAAGTAATACTTCTTGGACTTTTACCGCGTCCGGCATATGCGGTCTGTAAAAATTAATCATGCCTAAAAATGTTCGCAAATGATTTACCGTTAGTGGCTTGGGATAATCTATGATGGCTTGCACCTTGCTTTTTAATGGCCTAAATCCATCTGTTGATATCTCGAATCCAAGAAATTCTACTTTACCTTTTTTAATGACGCATTTTTCTAAATTGATTGTCATTCCAAATTCACTAAACCTTTTAAATAATTTCTCGAGATGACCGTCATGTTCTTCCTCTGTGAGAGAAGCCACAAGTATGTCATCACAATAGCAATACACGAAATCAAACTCGCTCAAAACTGTATTATTCATAAATCTTTGAAACGTTTGTGCTGCATTTCTCAATCCAAAAGTCATTCTCTGAAATTCATATAGACCAAACGGTGTTGTAATTGCTGTTTTCTCTATATCGTCGGGATGAATCATTATGTTATGATAAGCTCTACGTATATCTATACATGAAAATATAGACTTACCTGCTAACAGATAGGTGAAGTCGTGCACCCTGGGAATCGGATAACGATCTGGCTTAGTTATCGCGTTTAAGGCTCTGTAGTCCCCACAAGGACGAATTTGTCCATCTTTCTTTGGAACCACATGTAAAGGACTAGACCAAGGACACTTTGAGGGTCTGCAAATACCCATTTCAATCATATCTTTAAATTCCTTTTTTGCTTTTTCGTATCTTTCAGGAGGCAATGGTCTAGTTCTTTGATGAACTGGAGGGCCTGTTGTCTCTATGTGGTGATACGTAGAGTGTTTCGGTGTTTCAATAAATGACAAAGGCTTCAATATTTCCGGGTACTTGTTAAGTAGGTCAAACGCAGGATTATCAGTGCTTAGTGATGTAATTGATGAGTCATAATGGTTTATGATCGTACCAATTACCTTTATACTAGTTATCTCGTCTATTAATTTTTTTCCATGAAGATCTACAAGTAACTTAAAATTACGCAGAAAATCTGCTCCTATAATCGGTTGTTTTATAGTGCAAACAATAAAAGTCCATTTAAATACTCGTCTCAAATTTAAATTTAGCGTCAATGTCACATAACCATATGTCGCTATTTCTGTATTGTTCGCTGCGTATAACTTAAAATCTTTTATTGGTTGCAATAAATCTTTGTTGTATTTAAAATTTTTGGGTATAACCGACACGTTAGCACCTGTGTCAATCAAAAATTTCATACCTGATATCTTGTCTGTTACATTAAGGCGATAATTGTTTACCATGGTGCAGTGTCCCGCCGATGACGACTGCACGGCGTCTAGTTTTCCTTCTGTACCTTTTTCCACTTGCATGGCTCCACGCACTTGTTGGCCTTGTCTCTGAATCTGAAGTGGTAAAAACATAACCAATCTGGGCTTTCCGGTGTCCTCCTCGGACGGCTGCTGCTTTGCGATCGGCTTCGACTGCGCTCTCTTCCGTAGCTTCTGACTCGGCTTCTGCTCCTTCCTGTATCCCTGGCCAATTCGCTGATCCTGTCATTGATCTTCGCTAATTCCGCTGCGATGAAGTCTCTTGGTGGACTCTGTTTCTTGTTTCCTTGGTTGATTTCGGCGACCTCGCTCGGTTTCCAAGTTTCCATAACCTTATCCGCTATGTTTGATAGGCTCTCCAAAAACTTGGTGTCCGCGGCAACCAGTACTGCTCTTACCGATGGTGGTAGATGTCCCATCCATAAAATCCTTAGGGTGTCCTCGTCCATCTTATTACGCGCAAGGTCACGCATGCAACGTAACAATTGTGAGGGGCGCTGATCTCCCAGTTCCATTTCTGACATCAGCTTTTGTAGTCTTTGTGTTTCAGATTCTTCGTAAATACTTAGCAATCTTTCTTTAATTGTTTTATATTTTTCTTGCTGTGGCGGTTTTTCCAGGATATCCGCTACTTGTTGTATTACGTTTTTTCCTAATTTTGCTATGACCATGTTGTAGTTTGCTAGGTCCCCTGCCTTTTGCTGTGCGAGTATGGCTTCGACTTGAAAGAACCATAGTCGCGGTTGATCCTGCCAAAAATCTGGTAACTTTGCAGACAGCGATATCGTCGATAACTCCACTGTAGTGACTGCTGGACCCGCAGCTCCTGCAGCTTGCGCTTGTGGTGGTGTCGGCACTTGAGACATGGCGACGCGTCTTGAAACTTGCTTCTAATAACCCTGGCGCGCGGGGAGTCGTTTCCCAATCTTATATTGTTTCAAATGAGTAAAAGTTCGCACTGTTACACTAGAGCTCAACCAGAAATGTTCGAAATGTTCTAAGTCGGGGTCACCACTTTAGGGTTCTAATGTGGGAGCTCTTTAATTAAACACAATTGTTTAATTATAAGTATATTGACACATATAAGCTAGTACACGCTCGGGAGACGACTGGGGCACCGTGCCGCGTCCTCACGCTACATAGCGCCGCGAGGCGAGCTAAATGCTGACGACAGTATTCTTAGTATTCCTTGTTCCTACAAATCGTTTGCTGCTAATGCCTTTCTAGAAATAAAACGAGTTGATATAAGATTCATATACTTAACAATCTATGACTTGACGAACTCTTTTGCATTGGGGCTCGTAGTAGGGACTACTCATTATATTATGCTTAATACGCAACGCCTCGGTCCTGTAAGAAAACATTGTAGTCCACTACCCATTGCAGACAATGCAATTGACATGCTCTTTTGACGGTTTTCTATCAAATTATCTCTCCTTTTGACTGGTTCTGTGACAGCTGCCAACAGTTCTGGGTTTAATTTAGGCGGAATTATTTCAGTTAAAGCTTGTCCCAGAGAAAAGTGTCGCTACTAACCAAGGTTGTTTGTCAGAATTCAATCAATTAGGTTTGATAACTATTTTCCTAGTTAGCATATTGTCTATTGTAAATAAAAATATAGAGAGGAACATTGTGGCAGCGTTACAGAAGAAACCTACTTGTTAGCTACCAATCCGAGCTCACACACTATTCGATAGGTTCAGCCGCCGGGCCCGCAGAGTGAACTGAACTCGGATGAGTGTCCGGATTGGATCGCCCGGTATAACCCCGCTAAGCTGGAGCTCCCAAGAAGCGTGGCATACCGAAGGGGTGTCCGGTATCGGTTCGTTACAAAAGGTATCAGTACAAGAAAGTTGGTTACCTGAGAATGGGTGATTTAGCCGACGTCCTTCGGCTGGCGTCTTGACAGGGCGGCTTCTATATGTGTATCTGAGTGTATGAGTAATAGTGTGTGTGTCGACGTCGCCGAGACCCGGGGAACACTTCCTGGCCCCTGGATGACAGCCCACCACGTAGGCGCACCAAAATCACCGAATTTACCAAAACTTGCAGGCATAAAACAAAACTCCTAGACAGGAGGGCCTGGACTAAAACATACACTGATTCCAATAAACATAAATCAATTCCTTTCACAAAAAAAAAACAATATTTCAATTCAGGAGCCCCACTTTTTCGTGTGACTTTCAAAGACAAGACAAGGTTATTATTTTAAGACGTCAAACGTCAAAGAGTGAGGCGTGTTTTACACAGAGTATCAAATAAGTGATACCAGCTATAAGGGCTGGTACCGAACAATCCCCCGCTCCAGGCAGAGGAGCTCTGTCTGCTAATAAATGGGCAGGCGGGCTAAGCTCGCAACAGCTCGCTTCAAAACCGAATCTCCGACCATAACCTCCGCAACCCTGGGGACCCCGTCAGACCCATACAACAAATTTACAATGCGTCCACGACGCCAATACAAAGGTAGCAAATTAGATTCCTTAACTAGAACAAGATTTTACCTCCCTGAAGGGGTACTCCGGCAGCGCGGTAAGGGGCTGGCCAATCAAAAAATGACCAGGAGTCAAGGCTTCTAGATCATTTGGGTCCGACGAGACCGGGCAGAGAGGGCGCGAGTTGAGAACAGCCTCAATTTTACAAAATACAGTAGCAAGTTCCTCGAATGTTCAAATCGTTTCACCAATAACTCGGCGGAGATGCGTTTTTGTAACTTTTACAACAGCCTCAAAAATACCACCCCAATGTGGGCAAACGGGGGGATCAAATTGCCACTTAATGCCCATTCGAGACATTGCAAATCTTAAATTATCCTTATCACTATTCAAATAATTACAAATTTCATTCAAGTAACGGTCAGTGCCTTTATAATTGGTGCCGTTATCAGAGCGGATCAGAGATGGCAGTCCCCGGCGGGATACAAATCTACCTAGCGTCGCAAGAAACGCTTCCGTGCTGAGGGCACTTACCAGTTCCAAGTGAACTGCCTTGGAGGCCAGACAGACAAACACGCACAAGTACGCTTTGACCGATCGAGCGTTGCGAAGCTGCGAGGTCTTTACTAAAAAGGGGCCGGCAAAGTCCGTGCCCACACAAGCAAATGGTCGACTCTCCGAGACTGTCGGAGGGCAGATCCCCAATCATAGGCTGCGTGGGGGTGGCCGTCAAACGATAGCACGGCATACATCTGAAGATAATGCCGCGAATAGTGCGTCTGGCAGACAAAATCCAAAATTCACGCTGCAAAATGGCTACAAGGGCATTGCAGCCTGCGTGAGCGTTAGCAACGTGTCGATCAGACACCAACAGACTGACCAAAGTCCCCCCTTTGGGGAGCAACAAAGGATGGCGAGCTCCATAGGGCAAGTTCGAGTTTCGAAATCACCGCCGACTCGAAGCAAACCCGATGCGTCTAGGAATGGATTCAGACGAGCGATCGAACCCTTAATTCTCGATCCTCTTTTAAGCGCGTCAATAATCGGTTCGAAGTGCTCCACTTGTGCCACACGAACCCAAAATAGCAGGGCCTCTTGGCGTTCCAAGGGTGACAAGGCCAATTCCGTGGTCAATGCCCTCTGAGCTGGGTTCCGTGCGTGGAGCAAGAAACGTCGGATCCGCGCGGTAACCCCAATCAATTTCGACAGAGAGCTGTACCGCTCCAACAAAGGATTCAAGTCGTAGACAGGTTGCGTTTCCATAACGCCAACACGTAAACCTGGCAACGCCTCTGGAGAAGAGAACCGATTCTGGGGCCAAGATGCCGCAGGATGCGACAACCAATCTGGTCCCTACCACAGGGAATGGTTTACAAGTACCGGAGCCTCGCAGCCTCGCGAAGCGCAGTCAGCTGGGTTCAATTCCCCTGGAACATGTCGCCAAATCAGCGGGGTCGCTGAGCTCTGGATCTGTGAAATCCGATTCGCAACAAAAACCTCTAAATTATGCACGGAGGTGCGAACGATCTCACTATCAGTCCACGCAAAAACATCTGAAATCTCCACGGTACGACCCAAAGTATCACAAACATGATTGAGGAGCCTCGTAAGGAGGGCTGCTCCCGACAATTCCAACTTAGGAATAGTTAACCTAGTCCTGATAGGAGCCACCTTACTCTTGGCCACTATCAAATGTAGTCCCACATGACCGGATAGGCTAATAGTCCGCAAGAATACCACGGCCGCGTACCCTCGTTCAGACGCGTCACAAAACCCGTGGAGGCTAACCTTACACTTGCCGAATGGCAGAAAGAGTCTGGGCAAGGAAATCCGGTTCACGTCCGGAAGTGAGTAAACAATCGAACACCATTCGGTTAGCAAGTCTCCCGGAAGAGGTTCGTCCCACGTAACTTCCGCAATCCACAGCTTCTGCAAAAAACACTTAGCCAGAAAAATGACAGGTGTGATCCATCCATTAGGATCGAAGGTCCGAGCAACAGTCGACAAGACCGAACGCTTCGTCCAGGTCTTAGGGGGGTCCAATTTGACTCGATAAGTGAAGACATCCTGGACGGGCTGGTACTGTATGCCAAGGACCGCGATCAAGTTAGGGTTGTCCGCATCTTCGAACAAGAGAGGATCCTGCTGATGTTCCACCGGAAGATCTCGCAACAAATCAGGGCAATTTGACAACCACTTACGCAATTCGTACCCACCTGACTTCAGGATCGCAATCAACTCATCCCGTAAAATCAAAGCCTCCGTAGCAGTGGAAGCCCCAGTGCAAACATCATCAACATATACTGAATCCTCCAAGATGGCCGCTGCACGGGGGTAGTTCAATCGCTCCCGATGAGCCAACTCTAACAACGTCCGGATGGCAATATACGGGCTGGAGGTAAGTCCGTACGTGGTAGTGTTCAACTCGTACACTCGCATAGGATCACAAGGTCGCTCACGCCACAAAATCATCTGATAACGCCGGTCATCTCGGTGAACAACAGATTGGCGGAACATCATTCGGATGTCAGCCACAAAAACAATTTGATGACGGCGGAAGTTGGTGAGGATATCCGAAATGTCCCGGTGCAGTTTGGGACCGGAGTGCAAACACTGGTTCAAGGAAACCCCATTTGACGTAGGGGCCGAACCGTCAAAAACCACCCGAATTTTGCCCCCAGGCGTCTTCAAAACCGCATGGTGGGGCAAAAAATAGTGCTCGAGCGAACGCCAATCAATAGTCGAGCGTGACATATGTCCCAAAGCCTCATACTCGCGCATAAACTCAATGTACTTAGCACGGAGATCTGAATCCCTCTTCATTCGGCGCTCCATGGACAACAACCTTTTTTCCGCTAGGGCATGAGACTGACCGAGAGGGGGGCGTGCAGCCCTGAAAGGCAACCGAGTAACAAAACGACCATCAGCGAGGCGACCCGTATTATTCTGATACGACAATTCGCATTCTTGTTCCGCTGGATCGACTCTGGGAGCCTTGGGGGGCTCCTCGACCTCCCAGAAACGCTGGACGGCGTCCGAGAGCGAGAGCCCTACGGTAACAATTTCATTTTCAACCCGTGGGACCAAGCCCCTCAACACGGGTCCAAAAAAGGTGTAACCAAAAATGGTTTGCAAAGCCGTCAAACCGCAGGGTTGTAAAACCCGCTTGTCCCCGGACAAGATCAAACCTAAAACATCAACACCCAAGAGCAGGTCTATAGGTCCTGGAACAAACCATTGGGGGTCAGCGGGGGTCAACTCTGACGTCAATTTCACCGCGGTAGGGGAGATAACCACCTGCGGGTTGCTGCCCAAAATATCGTTCAACACAACCGCTTTGGCCACAATGGTTGGCCCACAATTGACAGTTGAAAAACAAACATTAATTTCCCCCATGGAACCCTGCACCTGAAGGCCACCTATTCCGTGGATGACGGAGGGGCGGGGTCTACATGGGAGGCCCAATCTCTCCACCAAATAAGACGACGCAAGACAGCCCTGGGCACCCGAATCCAAAAGGGCACGAACTAACAAGGACTTACCCGTCGGGCCCCAGACCCTGACACAAACAGTTGGCAAGAGTACTGTTTCAGGGTTGGCGGCTGTGGTGGAGGAGCGGGCGGCAGCTACCTATTGGGGGCGACCCTCATCGGGCCGCCAACAACCCTCATAGGTGCCGTGCTGCTGGGCCGGCACCGCCCAATTGGACCGCACCAAGTACTGGTCCACCGGAACCTCAGGGCAGCGACCCGGGCGCACCCAGGTTGTCGCGTAGTACGCGGAGCGGCGTCCAAATTGGGGCGGGCGGCGTTCCAACCGCGGTCGTTCGCACAGCGGTGGTGAGAAGCTCGGAGGCGGGGAGCTGCGCTGAGCAGCGGCAAACCTGGGCTGTGGACGAGGAGATGGGGGAGGGGTGCCCCCGCCCGTGGACGGCGAGCCCCGACGAGACTCCCTTTGGGGGTAATGGGGAAGCGGGCCCCCGCCCGTGGGGGAACGTCCCGCACCATCCAACCGATTACCACCATTTTGGTTGGCGCACAACACCAGGTGGTGTTTCCCCTGGCACTGCGAGCATGGTTCAGGCCGCGGGCAATCCCGCTGCAAATGCTGCCCCAAACAGGAGTAGCACCACCGGCGATCATTCGCGATACCGCGCCGATCCTTCACCCTCTTGTGCAGGAACCTGGGGCACGCTACAACCAGATGGCCATCATCCGTACAATACACGCACCTTGGGGGCGCGTGGGCCGTCGCGTATCGGAGGGGCGGGCGGCGTGGCTCTACCACCCCTGGCTTAGGGGGGCGAGCAGCCACACGCCGCTGTTCCCGTGGAGGTCCCGCCGAGGGTCCCGAGGGGCCTTCAATCCCGGCGTTGTCCACCAACCGACACTCCTCCTCCAGAAACACGACAAGGTCCGCAAAACGTGGCAATTGTGTGGCACTGTCCCCACCGTGCTTGTACTCAAAACGGAGCTTCAAGTCCGTGGGCAACCGTGACAAAACTATATGCAAGAGCATGAACGACCATTCATCCACCGGCAGGCCAAGCCGTCGTAAAGCATTCAAGGCCACCATCACGGGATTCACCAAATCCCTCCGCAACGTGGCAACCCCATAAATGTGAGGAAGCGCCAAAATTTGTGCCACATGGGTGTCTGCCAAACGCCTAATGTTGGCATATCGTTTCTCCAAAAGCTCCTGGGCTGTGGGGTAATTTTGGTCGGTGACCGCAAGATGTGAGACTAACTCCAGTGCCTCTCCATTCAAGGTGGAGAAAAGATATGCCAACTTTTGGCTCGGTGCCAAGTCCGTCCTGGCGTCCACCAGACTTGAAAACAAGTCATGGTAGGCGGTCCAATGTTTTAAGTCCCCGTCAAAATGGGGCAAATCCAGGGTTGGCAAACGTCCTAGGAGAGCCAGGGGTGGCGGTGATCGCGTCTCCGCCGTCAAAGGACCCCGCTGCACCTTGTGCGCAGCCTGAACCAGCTCATCATGCAAGTCATAAAATTGTGTGATGTCTGCCTCCACCGAATCATCAATCTTTTCGCCCAACGCCAAAAGCGCTGCATAAGCACTCTGAACTACCTCACTTCGGTCCGGTAGCTCAGCCGATCGCTTCAGCAAAGCGTCGGTCCGGTCGGGTCTACCTATCAAATGCACCGCAGAGGACAGCCATCTCAGCTCCGCCCTAATCTTGGCTGTCCACTTTGCCATGACTGTAGCCAGCAACAACAAACACTCACAAACAAACGCAAGTCCAATCGACTTCTAATTAAAGTGTTCAAAAATGCAAAACAAAAACAATATAAACTAAAATTATTTGGCACAAGGAACCCTGCAAAATGTTACTTGTTGAACCCTAAATCAAGTAATATTTATATTGAGAATTAATTTATTTTAACAAGTATAATTTATTTTCAAATCGCAATATATTGGTCAATCCAGAACCCTCCTGGACAATATTCACTTCTCAGGGAACCCCAAAATATTCCAAACCTGTATGTTCCCAACGCACAAAACAATTAATCCAAATAATTTTAGTCAATGCAAATTATTTTTAATTACCAAATTATATGGCTTGCCAAGGAACCCCTCAGAATATTACTTATTCTCTGAGTGAACTCTAATTTATAACTGCTAAACTAAGCCAAACAAACAATGTCAAACAACCAGGGGCAAACTTCAAATAATTATAATCCCAACCAATACTGATATATATCAAATGGGTCTCAAATCAATACCCATATATTCACACCGAGCAATCCCGAAATATAGTTCAAATTATTATCTAAGTAAACAAGCAATATCAATTTCCTATGTGTTTAGTATATACCTAAGAATTGAATTTGAGATTGCTATTTCATTTCAACAAGAGACTTTTAACCTATAAAAATGCCATGTGGCTTTCAGTGACCAAGAAATTCACCAAATAATATCAAATCAACTATCAAAACAATTGACAATGTGTGCTATTATATCACTACAAACCAATTCAGTAATATTTTGCTATTTTAACCAAAGTATGTTACAACAAATTCCATCAACGGTAACCTCAAAAAACGTTTTTTCCACAAATACCAAAATAATACTGTGAACCAGTCAAAGATACCTATTGACACAGCCAGAGGCGTTTCAAAGAACCACGCTCTGCTACCAAAAATGTTAGCTACCAATCCGAGCTCACACACTCTATTCGATAGGTTCAGCCGCCGGGCCCGCAGAGTGAACTGAACTCGGATGAGTGTCCGGATTGGATCGCCCGGTATAACCCCGCTAAGCTGGAGCTCCCAAGAAGCGTGGCATACCGAAGGGGTGTCCGGTATCGGTTCGTTACAAAAGGTATCAGTACAAGAAAGTTGGTTACCTGAGAATGGGTGATTTAGCCGACGTCCTTCGGCTGGCGTCGTGACAGGGCGGCTTCTATATGTGTATCTGAGTGTATGAGTAATAGTGTGTGTGTCGACGTCGCCGAGTCCCGGGGAACACTTCCTGGCCCCTGGATGACAGCCCACCACGTAGGCGCACCAAAATCACCGAATTTACCAAAACTTGCAGGCATAAAACAAAACTCCTAGACAGGAGGGCCTGGACTAAAACATACACTGATTCCAATAAACATAAATCAATTCCTTTCACAAAAAAAACAATATATCAATTCAGGAGCCACACCTTTTCGTGTGACTTTCAAAGACAAGACAAGGTTATTATTTTAAGACGTCAAACGTCAAAGAGTGAGGCGTTTTTTACACAGAGTATCAAATAAGTGATACCAGCTATAAGGGCTGGTACCGAACACTACTCTTTCTGTACGGGACTTGGCCAAAAAATACAAAACATCTACGGTGCAAAGGGTGAAAAAACATAATTCTATAAAGTCATTTAAACAAGCTAAAGTACCCAACAGAAGTGCGATACAACATACGGAGGCTAAATCCCGGTCCAGGAAGCTCTATTCGGAAATGACTAAGAAAAAATATTGTATTGTTATGGACGACGAGACCTACTGTAAACTTGACTTCAAGTCACTTCCAGGACACCACTATTATTCAGCCACTGAAGAGTATAAGGTCATAAAAATAGACAAATTTGCAAAGAAAGTTCTCGTGTGGCAGGCGATTTGTTCATGTGGCAAACGCAGTACACCGTATTTTGCCAAAGGAACCATTAATGGTGATATATACCTGAATTAATGCCTTGTTGGATTTCGTATCTTTCTATATTTTATATTTCGTAATTAAGGTAGATATACGCTTGCAAGGGCTTTATTTCCTTCACAACTTCCATCCCTATCAAACATGTGCACTAATGCTATGGCCATCTTTGTCTACGGCCGTCGCATTCCGATATTTTAATGGCAAATCACTCTTCGTTAATCCGCCATATTGTGAGCATCTACGTTACTCGCGTCGTGTTTGTGACAATTATTTAAACCATAAGTTGAGAACTTTAAGCAAAGGACTGCAAGGCTCGTGGTGCAGTGAGGTGATATAGCGTCCCGGACTGTTTCGACGCTGTTCGGGGTTCGATTCCGAGGAAACAAGGAAATCCAGGTGAGTGCGCATGCCACGTCCCTTTTCCTTTCTCATCGACCTTTCTATTTCCACGTAAATGAAAAAAATGAATGAAATTCATTTAAAAAAAATAGTCAAACCAATTATAATTTATAATTTAACAATTTAAATAAAATACTAACATAATTAAACATTTAAAAAGAATAATGTAAATAATCAAATTAAAGTTATGAAAAGTATAGCAAAATAATGTACGCTAAATTCAATCTTAAAACATCAACTCGCTACTGCGCATGTCGAATTGAAGGCGTTGAAGCCGAAGACGACGATGAAGGCAAAGATGGCGATGAAGTACTAGAAATATTATATAAGCAGGTCGCCATTTTGGGGAGGAAGCTTTTGCACTTTGACACTCGTAACGTGCGGACGGTTGTTGCTCTGGGGTCATACTTACGTTCCGAACTCGGAAAATAAATATTTAAATTTTTGTTGGGCTTAATTAAATGGGTTTCATACGGGAAAGTTAGACATTAAATTAAAGTTTATATTTTAGTATTGGGAATTCCCTTCGGCCGTTAAGGAAACCGGAGTTTGGAAACCAGTTTCCTAAATGGCTTTTTTTATACTTCTACGTAACTGGTTTCCTAGAAGTCCCTTTTTATACTTCTTCGGAACTGGTTTCCTAGAAGTCCTTTTTTATACTTCTTCGGAACTGGTTTCCTAAAAGTCTTTTTTTACACTTCTACGCAACTAGTTTCCAAAAAGGTTTATAATACGACATAGATGTCGCTGAATAACTAATCTCTTTTGTATGTATATCTGGTTTGTTATCGTTTTGAAAGACGTCATCTATCAGATAATTATGATGCACTTGACATTCATTAAATGTCAACAGATAATTTTCTTGTTTGACTCATGTATTGTTACTTACTCAAGCTAATTAATGTAATATAAATATTTATTTAAAATGGATTTGAGAGATTTGGAATTCATATCAACGAAAAAAGGAGGCGTTGCCGCCCTACATGGGGGTCACAAATATATTAACCTTGACAACATGACCTTGACTATATGACCTTGACCATGCCTAGCTGACCTGGCCCTTGACCAATAAGACCGTTTTTTGTTATGGTGTAGCTTTTTTCCTATGGTTTTCCGCATTGTCTCGTTTTCAAAAATGCATTATAGACACTATTCTACATCCAAAAAAAAATAGTAGGTACTTATAATCGACGTCAGATATTGTACAGTCCTTCCCGAAATCCGGTTATTAGTTTCGTAGGTGGCTCAAACAACAATAACATAGTACTTTTAGGAAACCAGTTCCAAAGAAGTATAAAAAAGGACTTCTAGGAAACCAGTTACGTAGAAGTATAAAAAAGCCTTATAGGAAACTGGTTTCCAAAACCTTGGTTTCCTTAACGGCCGAAGGGTGGGAATTACATAATTGGGGTTTAGAAAACTTTTCTTCGTAAATTATTGGTAAGATTATATTATATGTAATTATTTGTGTGTGGATTTGTTAATCTTTTCTGTTACAGATTATTAGAAGAAAGAAGTAGTCAGCAAGTTTAGAAGATTTTTAGTTGACATTTGTGTCTGGCACGTTGTTTATTTAGTACATTCAGTTTGGGGGTTTATGGGGGGAAAGTTTTGTAATTGTTAGTCTTTGAGTTAAGCTAGATTAGCATACTTTCGTGCCAGAGCGGTGTCCAGGCTAACAGTTTGCCTGACAAATCACGCTGAACCTAACGGTGACAAATAGGCTTGGTTTGGAACTTTGTAGATTCTAAAAGAGGTCCGGGCAACCCTAGTTGTACTCTTTACCTACATAGTCATCTATATAAGTGCCCACCATTCTCATTCGCCAGCCTGGAGTGGGATCGGGGTCCACAGGTTGGCATGCAACTGCACCCGTGAAAGCTCTGGGAAGTTTGAGGATTGGTTCCTTAAAACTCTATATATTTATATACACTAAACCACACAATAGGGCGTCATACTCTCACCGTCTTGGACTTCGTTCTGTGTGAGGGGGGTGGCAATCACACGGGTGTTAGGTTGCTTTCTCAGCAGACCCGGCTGAACTTTACAGTTTACCTAGGGAACTAGCTAATTACGAGGATAAGGTAAGCCTCTAGGATGTAGTTCTTTGTAGAATAGGCCTTATAAGTAGAGTTAGGGTAGAATCAATTGACTAGGAAAATTAGGGAATTAGGATTTTATTCAAATAGGGAAATAGGTAATGTTTATTTTTATTCACTAAAAACTTAGGTACTGTACTGACCCTCACCCCTAGGTCTTATACGAATTTTTTTTTTTTTTTTTTTTAGTAAAGTTCTAAGTAAATGTTATGGCATGATCTTGTCTAGTTTAGAACTCTACGTTGTGTTTGTTATGTATTGTAGTAGTAATAACCCAGTCAGCACGGTGAGTTGTTAGTTAGAATTATTTAAAACTCTTTTAAACTGTAGGAATGAGCATATGGAATGAAATCAGCTAAATAAAAATTAGAAAAAATCTATTAAACAATTGTTTCTAATCTAACATTATAAGGACCTTGAATACATTGTCTTTCCTGTTAAAGTCAGTGCTCCGCCCCGCACTTGACAGTGGAACTCGTCACCAGACGGGACATTCCTCCTACAGCCTGCTTCAATTATATTTTGGGAAAATGATTATTAAAGTATAAAGTCTGTCAGTTCGTTCAGGTATACAAAAGAGAAGAGGGAACGCAAAGGTTGTAATCATTCAAAGAAGCAGGATTTCCCTAACTCTTTTAAATTTCCACGGAATGATTACTCTAAGCTAGCGGATTCGGTTCAACCCCCATTCCCTTCATAATAATCAATGAGATAGGGTTCTAAATACGTAAATTTCATGATCGTCTGTAAAGGTACTTTGCAAAGTGTCACTGCGCGCTATTACTAACCATCATACTTATCCAACTGAATAGAAGTTAGCATTTGTGCCTACTAAAGTTTTCTTCTACATCAGAGAAGTAGTATAGTAGAGCAAAGAAATGTAACCGAATCTCCTTAAATTATTATTCAGGAAGGTATCAATAATTAATTAGGTTATCAGTGTTTATTTGTAATAGGATCCGCTACTAAACCCCAAAATACAGATCTAAACTGGTCCGAGCGTTAAATAAAATATATCGGGTACAATTTAGAATATCTGTCTAATTAAGACAGAATAATGATAGAGTAAAACTAATATAAACTGCGAATGATTTCTTTTATAAACTCGGGTTTAATAGAATTATGTGGAATCATGAATGTAACATACTCATTCGAACAGAATAGTAGAATAGGAGTAATTAGTTTAATTTTAGAAGAATAATTTAATTTAGTCAGTTATCTAAATTTAAAATTTATAAATAAAAAGGATAAATCAATGATAATAAAAGTAAATAAGCACTTACTTGAAGTATTTCAATTTATATGAAATAATCGTAAATCTCAACTCACTTCAATAACTGATCAATTTTAAAATATCAAAATCAAAATTCGAATCATCATTTAAATATAAAATATTTATAGAGAATTCCAAATTTATTAAAAGAATAATTTAAATTTAAAAAATAAAAAGTCAAAATATTTAAATATAATTCTTTTTTTAAAAAACAACCTAACCGGTCGGTATCCAAAATTAAAATGAATTTAAATAACTTTCAAGAATGTATTCCACATTCTTTATGAAAGATATGACTAGCTTGTCGTAAATAAACAATGGTTGCTATGTAACCATTAACAATATGTAAACAGACAATTCACGATATCAATAAGAATAAACTGAAATCACTATACAATTTCTAAAATATAAAAAAAACACTTACCTCTTATAATCCCTCGAAGTCATTCAGCTCTCGAGCCAAACCACGGCATTGAGGCCCAAAGCTCCGCTTGTAGACTCGTTCCAGGACTAACGCAGGAGTCACCATTTCCGCCAGTTTCGCACTTGAATAGAAACTATTAATAATGGAACTAACAAAGGTCCCTAACAACCTCCCCCCACATGGTTAAAACCAACATTCCCTATAAATCAACCCCAGAGAGTTCATTTATACTTAACTTAAGCTTCCGATGTTTTCTTTCACTTCCTAACATCTAATTTATTCATCACCAGTCGCCCGAGACACACCCGCTGACATGGTCCATCTATTCACTTTTTCACTACACGTCTGGAGCACTGAAACATAACATAGAACCAGCAGAACCAACTGTAGCTTCTCTAGAAAACCAGATAACGAAAGAAACGGTATTACAAAAAAACACAACTAAGAAAATCACTCCCTTTGTTAACACTCCGCATATTCATCGTAATTATCTAGAAATAGAATTTTTAAATAATTTTTCCAATCTCTCAACCCCAAATTTTTCGTCCGATCCAAAAACCTCCTCCGCGATCCTCCTCTGTCTTTTCCCGTCATATTTTCAATTCTGTCAAAGTTCCCAAAGAGGTCAAAACCCTCCGTGACTCAAGTTTCGTTACACATTATTCCAATACACGAGACATCAGGTCAGTACAAATCCCCCCTTAAATCTTGGTGAACTATAACAGAACCTAGATTTAATTTATTAATTAATTCCTAGATGTCTCAATAGTATTTAAATACTTCACAACCCTAATTCAATGAAATATTACCCCTTCATAGAAATCAATAAACATATTACCCCGACTTCCCCTTAATAAAATTTTCAACTTCTTGTTTTTATTTCCCTTTCTTCCTTTAATCAATTTCCTCGACAATAAAAATTTCTTAGGATTTTCCCAATTTTTACTTCCTTCCCCCCTAAATTTAAATATCCCCC
Organism: Acleris holmiana; assembly: GCA_949316455.1. Lineage (NCBI taxonomy): Eukaryota > Metazoa > Arthropoda > Insecta > Lepidoptera > Tortricidae > Acleris > Acleris holmiana. The sequence continues at coordinate 10,160,912 of OX438782.1, read as the reverse complement.
AATGACCCAATTCCAAATGGACTTGACTACAAACTTCTGTCTGTAAAACTTCCGGCAAATACAACACCTTATTATTACAATCCTGTGTTTCGAAATATAAAATTCCATCATTAATTGAGCATCGACTCGCCACTCGAGACAATCTATCGTTACCATCTCCTCCATCTTGGACTAACATTCTTTCTTTAATGCCTTTTATCACATTGTCCATATTTTGAAACTGAACCATTCGTTTCAACTTAGCATCTAGTTCTACATTTTTCTCTACTCCCATATACATTATTGTCGGATAATTTAATTTACTTTCTTGTATCTCATTATCATTTGGGAATCTAGATAGAATATCTACTCCCACATTTTCTGAACCTTTAACATGTTCTATAGTATAATTGAACTGTTCCAAAAACAAAATCCATCTTGTTATACGGTTATTATACAGTTTTATGTTTTTCACAAACACCAGAGCCTTGTGATCTGTCCTAATAACTAACTCCGCCCCCCTTAAATAGGTTTCGAATTTCTTTATCCCATAAATTATAGCCCAAAATTCTTGTTCAGTCACTGTCCACCTTAATTCAGATCCTCGTAATGATCTACTACAGAAACTCAAAATACGTTTATTTCCTTCATCATCATATTGAAATAACACTCCTGCTATTCCTACTCCTGAACTGTCTGTCTGTAAATAATAAACTTTATGTACATCCGGATGTGATAACATAATAGTATTCGAAAACTCTTGTTTAAGTTCCTTGAATGCTTCATCTAAATCTTCATTCCAACACCAAGGTTGATCTTTCTTTAATAATTTCGTTAAAGGCAAAATTAATCTATTATAATTTGGAATAAATCTACGATAATAGTTACACAACCCTAAAAAGGCTCTAACATGTTTCAATTTTTTAGGAGTTGGAAAATTTTGTATCGATTCTACTTTCGCTGGGTCCGTTTGGATTCCCTGCGTAGATACTATATGTCCAAACATTTTTACTTCTTGACAAACAAATTTACATTTTTCCAAATTACAAGTCATTCCGGCCATTTCTAATCGATTTAAAACCGCGTCTATTTGATTTAAATGGTCCTCCCAACTTCCATCAGTTAAAATAGCTAGATCATCTAAATAATTTACACAAAAACTTCTAACATCTGGTCCTAATATTATATCCATAGCTCTACTAAAGCTACCGACTGATGTTTTCAATCCTTGCGGCAATACATTATATACGTATGATTTTCCATTTACGATAAAACCTGTATATTGTCTACTTGTTTCAGCTATTGGGATTTGAAAATAAGCATTATTTAAATCTACTATAGTTATGAATTTAACTCCATGAAAAGCATTCAACACGTCTAACTGTAATGGTGGGGACTCTGATTCTGCCACCATGTACTTATTAATTTCCCTCGCGTCTAGTAAAATTCGAATACTACCATCAGATTTCATAGTGTAAGTAAGAGGACTACTATAAGGAGTCATTCCCCTTGAGATAATTCCCATTTCTACCATTTCTTTTAATTTTTCTTCTACCTTTCCTCGATATGCATAAGGAATAGGATATGATCTATTAATTCTAGGTATATGCTCATACATTTTAATATGATGAACATAGCAATTCGCTCTACCTATACGTTTGATAAAAATCTCCTTATGAACATCCAAAATCTGTCTCAACATTATTTTCATTTCATCAGACATTTATAATAATAATATCACGGGACAATGTCACACAAATTGACCTAGTCCCAAATTAAGCCCTAAATAGGCTTGTGCTATGGGTACTAGACAACGATAAACTTACTTATATAGAGAAATATATACTTAAATACATAGAAAACATCCAAGACTCAGGAACAAATACTCGTGCTCATCACACAAATATTTGCCCTTACCGGGATTTGAACCCAGGACCCCTAGCTTCGAAGGCAGGGTCACTCCCAACTAGGCTAGCGTGTCGTCAAAATTTGGGTTCCTATATTAATTTTATCAAAATAAGAAGTTCTACAAGGCTCCAGATCATCATTATCTAGTGGGCATGTTTGTAAGGTTCTAATATTTGTATTTACTGTATCTCCACCTATGAACGGAGCAATAATTTTCCTTTCATTCTTCTTCAATATTAAAGATGTGGGATCTCGCAAGTTAATTGTGGCATTGTGTGCAAGTAACCAATCAAACCCCAATATCACCGGTACCAAAAGTTTAGGCACAACCAACAACCCTGTATCAAATATCACTCCTTGAATTTTCATTTCAATAGAACATAATTGTTGTATTCTCAGACTTTTCTGTCCTACTGCTCCTCTAATTTGTATAGGTTTCACTGGAAGTGAGGGGAATCTCTTATTTCCCGTTATTTGCAGAGATTCGAAAATTCTTCTGATATACAGCTTACTTCGCTTCCTGTATCCACTAAGCAATGTGTTTGTTTACCTAATATTTCAACCAAAATTTCAGATTTAATTTTACTTCCCAACCCTTCAAAATGAACTTCGTCATCAAACAATGACGCCGAAATAAAATTTTGTACACGTTCAATGTTCACCGTTTGACCTAACATTCTAGAAGATAAATCAAAATATTTATTAGAATTTTCTGATATAAAATTTTTCATATCTAATTTAATTTCGCAGGCATAAACCCTAAACCAAATTTATCCATTTTCCTAGTCAAACTATTTGTTGAAATCGGATAAAGATTTCCATTTTTATACTTCCCTAAGCCCATTCCTGGTTTCCATCCATACCTTAACATAATCCTTAAAGAAACATCAGAATTATTGTCCCTGAATCTACAAGCTAATTTTGGAACAGAAAAACTAGCTCTTTTTAGTTTAAATTTTCTTCCTCTTCTCGGCTTTCTTCTTCTTCCAATTCTACATTAGCAACAATTTTTGGTTTCTTACTCCCAAATTTAGATCTTATAAATCCAGGCATAGGTCGTTTTATTCCCGTTTGTGTTTGATTGTATTCTCTTACTCCAATGTAACTATCCTGTCTATCTATATCATCTAAATCTCTCAGGAATTCGGTACATTCTATAATTGTAGTCCATTTCTTTAGTTTCCAAGCATATTGTACTTCTCTGGGGCAATGATGCATTAAATCATTTACTAATTGATCTTCAACTATAGGTCTACTCAACATCTTAGCTTGTCCTGCTAAGGAGACAAAATATTTCATCATAGAATCACATTTCTCTTTATCCCAAACTCCACAAACTATATTTCTTCTTAAACTGTTTTGTTCCGGTTCCCCCCAGTAAGTTTCTAAAAAATCTATTTTAAAGTCTTCTACAGTTTCCCAACGATCTTTGTATATTCTTGCCCATTTTCTGACATCATCCTCCAAACATCCTATGATATCGTCAGCTTCAAAATCTTTTCCCGGACTCCTTTTCAAATACGACACCAAATCTTCTATAAATGACACCGGGTGTAAATTAGATTTGCCAAGAACCTTCGGTCGATCTTGTCTTGTATCAATCATCGAAAACATGGTAGATTGTGGTTTTCTTATAACATCTTCCATTTCCTTTTTGTTTACTTGAATTTGTTCGTTCAACTCCGCCACCTTTGAGTGTAGTTTACCAATTGTTTGTCGCATATTCCTCAACATAAAAGGCGTAATCCCTGTAATTTTAGCTACTGGTCTCACCGGTTTATCAGATCCTGACGCTGCCGATGAGCCCCCAGCTTGCGAGCGCGCTCCCTTCCTTGATGCAATCATTCTGCTCATTATCGCTATTCTGAAAATGGTAAAGGTCTGGGTGGTAGAATTATTGATAAACATTATTTAACATAGAAGCTGTAATTCATTTTCAATCTTTAAATATTGTTTCAAAATTTCGTTAGGGCTATTATTGCCATTTATTATTCGCATATTCTGAAAAGAATCTTTCCATTTTGGTCCTATTAGCCAATCTTCATGTTTTTTATATATTTGTCTTAAATATTCAATAGAGATAGCATTCTCTTCAACTCTTCCTCTGTTTTTTATACGTTGCAATAGAATCTCTGGATTTGTTTGAATGTAGATTCCCAAATCTACTGAAATTGGTAAACTTTCTTTCATGAAAGTTATCCATTCCTCAAAAATTTTAAGCTCTACTGAATGTATTACATTATTTACAAATAATGATTTTATAAAACAATGTTCAGCGCTAAATATCGATCTTTCTAAAATCTTAATTGGGGTATCAACCAGCGCAACATGGTGGTCTAACAACGTTTTAGTAACATAAGTCTGAAAGGTGATGGACCATCGTTTTGGGTTTTCTATCATTAATTGAAAAAGATTAACTCCATTTAGATTCTGCCATTTTTCAACCGGCTCAGGCAATATTGTTATTTGACTATTTGCTTTTAGTGCATCTAATAACGTTGATTTCCCAGATCCTATATTGCCTTCTATTGCAATTGTAAATACTTTTCTTCCATTTTTCAACATTCCGCTCATTTCCAAACCTGGAATATTGACATTCCTACAATTTACAACCAACAACTACTTGGAACCGTGTATCCTGGTCACGGCACCAGCTGTACTGACCCTCACCCCTAGGTCTTATACGATTTTTTTATTTTTTTTTATTTTACTTAGTAAAGTTCTAAGTAAATGTTATGGCATGATCTTGTCTAGTTTAGAACTCTACGTTGTGTTTGTTATGTATTGTAGTAGTAATAACCCAGTCAGCACGGTGAGTTGTTAGTTAGAATTATTTAAAACTCTTTTAAACTGTAGGAATGAGCATATGGAATGAAATCAGCTAAATAAAAATTAGAAAAAATCTATTAAACAATTGTTTCTAATCTAACATTATAAGGACCTTGAATACATTGTCTTTCCTGTTAAAGTCAGTGCTCTGCCCCGCACTTGACAGTGGAACTCGTCACCAGACGGGACATTCCTCCTACAGCCTGCTTCAATTATATTTTGGGAAAATGATTATTAAAGTATAAAGTCTGTCAGTTCGTTCAGGTATACAAAAGAGAAGAGGGAACGCAAAGGTTGTAATCATTCAAAGAAGCAGGATTTCCCTAACTCTTTTAAATTTCCACGGAATGATTACTCTAAGCTAGCGGATTCGGTTCAACCCCCATTCCCTTCATAATAATCAATGAGATAGGGTTCTAAATACGTGTGTGAGTAAATTTCATGATCGTCTGTAAAGGTACTTTGCAAAGTGTCACTGCGCGCTATTACTAACCATCATACTTATCCAACTGAATAGAAGTTAGCATTTGTGCCTACTAAAGTTTTCTTCTACATCAGAGAAGTAGTATAGTAGAGCAAAGAAATGTAACCGAATCTCCTTAAATTATTATTCAGGAAGGTATCAATAATTAATTAGGTTATCAGTGTTTATTTGTAATAGGATCCGCTACTAAACCCCAAAATACAGATCTAAACTGGTCCGAGCGTTAAATAAAATATATCGGGTACAATTTAGAATATCTGTCTAATTAAGACAGAATAATGATAGAGTAAAACTAATATAAACTGCGAATGATTTCTTTTATAAACTCGGGTTTAATAGAATTATGTGGAATCATGAATGTAACATACTCATTCGAACAGAATAGTAGAATAGGAGTAATTAGTTTAATTTTAGAAGAATAATTTAATTTAGTCAGTTATCTAAATTTAAAATTTATAAATAAAAAGGATAAATCAATGATAATAAAAGTAAATAAGCACTTACTTGAAGTATTTCAATTTATATGAAATAATCGTAACTTGATTACAAAATATTTTCCACACGAGTCTGTTCTATCTCAACTCACTTCAATAACTGATCAATTTTAAAATATCAAAATCAAAATTCGAATCATCATTTAAATATAAAATATTTATAGAGAATTCCAAATTTATTAAAAGAATAGTTTAAATTTAAAAAATAAAAAGTCAAAATATTTAAATATAATTCTTTTTTTAAAAAACAACCTAACCGGTCGGTATCCAAAATTAAAATGAATTTAAAAAACTTTCAAGAATGTATTCCACATTCTTTTTGAAAGATATGACTAGCTTGTCGTAAATAAACAATGGTTGCTATGTAACCATTAACAATATGTAAACAGACAATTCACGATATCAATAAGAATAAACTGAAATCACTATACAATTTCTAAAATATAAAAAAAAACACTTACCTCTTATAATCCCTCGAAGTCATTCAGCTCTCGAGCCAAACCACGGCATTGAGGCCCGAAGCTCCGCTTGTAGACTTGTTCCAGGACTAACGCAGGAGTCACCATTTCCGCCAGTTTCGCACTTGAATAGAAACTATTAATAATGGAACTAACAAAGGTCCCTAACAACCTCCCCCCACATGGTTAAAACCAACATTCCCTATAAATCAACCCCAGAGAGTTCATTTATACTTAACTTAAGCTTCCGATGTTTTCTTTCACTTCCGAACATCTGATTTATTCATCACCAGTCGCCCGAGACACACCCGCTGACATGGTCCATCTATTCACTTTTTCACTACACGTCTGGAGCACTGAAACATAACATAGAACCAGCAGAACCAACTGTAGCTTCTCTAGAAAACCAGATGACGAAAAAAACGGTATTACAAAAAAACACAACTAAGAAAATCACTTCCTTTGTTAACACTCCGCATATTCATCGTAATTATCTAGAAATAGAATTTTTAAATAATTTTTCCAATCTCTCAACCCCAAATTTTTCGTCCGATCCAAAAACCTCCTCCGCGATCCTCCTCTGTCTTTTCCCGTCATATTTTCAATTCTGTCAAAGTTCCCAAAGAGGTCAAAACCCTCCGTGACTCAAATAAGTTTCGTTACACATTATTTCAATACACGAGACATCAGGTCAGTACAGTACAATATAAAACTGATAGCAATCAGTAATTAAATAAAGTTCATATTTAAAAACATTCTTAGGATCACTTAAGGGGATAAGTAGGTACCTAATAGGTAAAATATTTTATGATAGAGATAAAACTATACTTTTAAATTCTCTCTTCATATTGACTTAGATCAAATCATATGAATTGAATAATTTTCAGTAACAAATAAAACACTTTTCAGTGAACAAGTTTAATTAGGGACAATATAGGATTCAGTATGTATTTGATAAATAACTATCTATTTGAAATTTGAAGCCATAAATAGTTTCATGTCTAACAAAATGAAAGTATCATTCTAGATAAAAAACTATACCTAATAAATCTAGTTTGGTTTGAAATTACTTTGAAGTATAAAAATGAGATCTTTGAATAGATTTTATAAATTGCATTAATATAAATAAAACTATTATATCAATATACTAAAGTGGCTTTATAATTGAGCTGTATATTTACTATTACATAGTACAGAAAGCTATTATGAGGATTCAATATAGCTAGAAGACAAAATGACTTCTGTATTACCTCTGTTTTACTATAAAAGATAAACATGTATACATGGTGAAAATTTAACATCTCATTATAGACTATAAAAATACTTGAGTCTAGATCATGGCTCATACAGTGAATTAAGCAATATCAAGCTAAAGACACTTTTGTAATAATAAATTTACAATTAGCATAAATAAATTTATACGAAGATCATTAGAATCAATTATATTGAATATTGAAATATAATACATTTTGAACCCTCTCAATTTGGTACTTTACTACTAACTGACTTATCATACAGTAAATAAAATAATTAACTATATATGGCAAGGAGTCTGCCCTGTCTCTGGAGGATGACTATTGGAACAGACTAAGGTCTGCGTGATAGCAATCACGACGGCGTAGGTGGAGCCGATTCCCCCTAAAAAGGGGCCATAACACTCATAAATTGTTGTACATGGGATTGTTTTATGCTTCAGTTTACCTAGATTATAATTTCCATACATTATAATTATAAGTTATAACTATTCTACGATAACTGCTTTTCTTAATAGTAGGTTAACTATAGAGGTGATTAGATATTCTGAATTATACACCGTGTTTTTTTTGATTTACGATAACTTCGGCATATTGTTAGGTACACGTATAGAAACTATGTGGTACATTAGATTTTAAAATATTGCAAAAAAAAAAAATTGTTTAGAACAAAGTAATTAAATGTTGTGTCTTCAATCATTCTAAAAGGGTCTTTAGAGTTAACTCATAGTTAGTGTCAAATACGTCAAGTCAGCGTGACATACACACACACAAGTAAAGATAACACTTGACAGGTGCACGACCTAACAATTGAAAACTCTTTACTCATAATAGGTAATTAAAAGAAAATTGTTAGGTATCAATTAAGAGCCTTTTACATTAGTTTAACGTGATTAACTGATTAATTTTAATAATTGAATATCTTTATAACCGTACGAGTTATCACATGTCTGTCTTCGGGAAATTAGCTTAATTTGACTTGAAGAACGTGCCCTTAAAGTTATCGTAAATCAAAAAAAACACGGTGTATAGAATTATTTAAAAGTATAATTGTGTAGTTAAATATGTAGGTAATTTAATTCAATAGGTAAAGTACAGGTTGTATTAGGTAGGTAATGTTAGGAACTAAAACAAAGACTTCAAGAATTTTACGGTTACTATAGGTTCACAACTATTGGGTCCATTTTTATCTGTTAGACGATCACAAGTCATATTTAATCTTCAATCTTAAGTTGTTTTAAGTACGAATATAGTTAATTAAATCAGGGTATGTAGTATTAGCTATGGGAGTATGCTAACTGTCGGAGTTAGTTACATTAGGTTAGCTAGTAAAATATGTAGGTAGGTAGATCTATAGATAGTTAGGCCCCCCTGTAGGATGGGTAGGTTGGTTACATACTGTACCGCTTTTCTGATAGTGAACCGCTCGAAGTATTCGAGTTCACTCGAGTAACGTTTGGACTCCGATCTTCTCCATTTCTGGCGCTCCGCACACTTCGTCAGTTGGCTGCTGACGAACGTCCCAATTGGCCAAATGCGGCCACCGTGTTAGAGAGAGATGTCTATATGGACGATCTCGCTTCTTCTGCTTCTTCTCTCGAGGAAGCAGTAAAGACAGCAAATGAATTGATTAATCTCTTTAAAGCTGGAGGGTTTGATTTGCTCAAATGGTCGTCTAATTCGCTTGAGTTACTTGAGCACATACCCGAGTTGCACCGACAGTCTGGGTCTATTTCCTTTGACGAAGGAAATACATTCAAGATTTTAGGTTTGCGCTGGCTGCCCGCACAAGACACTTTCGTTTTTGACTCATCAAGTCCACCGTCGACATGTACTAAACGCGCTGTTCTCTCTGCAACCGCTCGTTTGTACGACGTTTTAAGACTTGTCGGACCTGTTATTTTATACGCAAAATTGATAATAAAGGAGCTTTGGCTTCTCGATCTTGACTGGGATGAATTGCCCCCTTTCCGCATTGTAAATTTATGGCAACAATATCTATCCGAACTCCCGCAAATATCCCGCCTTAAATTTCCCCGCCATATGGGTATAGAACTCGGCTCTAAAGTTTCGTTGGTCGCGTTTTCGGACGCAAGTGAATCCGCTTATGGCTGTGTTATCTACATTCACGTCGCTAATGGTGACCAGCCTCCGATTGTTACACTCCTGTGCTCTAAGTCGCGCGTTGCATCCGCTAAACCTAAGATTACTCTGGCACGTTTGGAGCTAAATGGAATTTTACTACTCTCAAGGCTTCTTAAGGAAGGTCATGATACTGTGTCGAAAAGACACACTGTTGATAATGTGTTCGCTTTCTCTGACTCGGAGGTCGCTCTGTGTTGGTCGATTGCCTCGCCACACAGATTCGACACTTACGTCGCCAATCGCATTTCGCAAATTCAGGCAAATATTTCGCCTGACAACTTGTATCATATAGCCGGCTCTCAAAACCCCGCCGACTGCGTGTCCCGCGGTCTCACTCCCTCTCAGCTTGTAGAACATGAGCTTTGGTTCAGAGGACCGGCTTGGTTGTCTTTGCCTGTAAACGACTGGCGTATACAAAGGTTCACGCCAAACCGATTGCCGTTGCCGGAGGAAAAGACGGTGACTCACGTGACTACTGCAGTCACTGATGTTGAAAACCCTATTTTGACGCTCGCTTCACGGTGTTCCTCATGGAACAAGTTTCTTCGAGCTACTGTTTATTTGCTTCGATTTTTGAAAATGCTTCCTCAAAGCGGTGAAATTATAGCTGAAGATTTAAACTTTGCAGAAAAAAAAATAATTAAAATTACACAGTGCACACATTTTTCGGAAGACATTGATCGTATTTCTAAAGGTCAATTTTGTTCACAAAAATTAAGAAAATTGTTTCCATTTCTTTCCGATGGAATTTTGCGCGTCGGAGGTCGCTTATCGAACTCGACATTAGATTATTGTTCTAAACACCCAAGTTTATTACCCAGGCAGGGGCGCGTTGTGGAACTTTTAATAGATTCATATCACCGAGATAATTCGCATGCTGGACCGCAACTGTTAATTAGTATATTAAAATCAAAATACTGGATTATTTCAGCTCGCCGTGTAGTTCGGCATCGCATAAATAAATGTAACGTTTGTTTTAGGTTACATCCTAAAGCCACATTCCTGCTTATGTCCGACCTGCCCAAGTGCCGATTAGAGCAATGCAAGGCATTTCTACACGCAGGCCCGCTTTATATTACTCCTTACCGCAGACGCGGCGTACGTAGCGTTAAAGCCTACCTATGTCTTTTTATTTGCCTAGTGACGAAGGCGGTTCACATCGAACTTGTCTCGAATTTAACTTCTGCTAATTTTATTGATGCGTTTAAGCGCTTCATATCGCGTCGAGGTCCTTGCACATTTTTGTACAGCGACAACGGGACAAACTTTGTTTCATCGAAAGCGTACTTTAACGAACTTCACGAGTTTTTAATATATGACGATTACTATAAAACGTTTAGTAAAGAGCTCGCGAAAAATCGCATTACGTGGCGAATGAACCCTCCCACAGCTAGCCACTTTGGCGGTATATGGGAAGCCAATATAAAAAGCGCTAAGACGCTTTTATTTCGAGTGATCGGAAATCAAATTCTTACGTTTGAGGAGATGTCAACCGTACTCACGCAAATTGAGGCAGTGCTTAACAGTCGTCCTCTCTACGCATTAAGCTCTGATCCATCAGAGCCGCTAGCGCTGACACCTTCGCATTTCTTGTCTACTTCCCCGCTAGAGTTCCTCCCCGCTACTGACTTATCCGACGAACTGTTATACCCTATCCTATGTACGCCATGTAACTGACGCAGCATCACCATCAGCAGTACTCCCTTCCCCCTGTCTCCTATGAGCCCTTCCTGAAGTGAGTGTGGCGATGACTTTCCGAAAATCGAATTTTTCTGCAAGCGACTTTTCCATTCGCAAAATTTCCCAATTTTAAACTTTCTCTTCGGTTTTTTCCCGGAGGGTAAATTTCTGAAAATTATTTTTTACAAAAAGTAATATTTCCATTCTCAAATATTCCTAGTCGCGTAATGTACACCTTCGCTTACATTATCACTAGGAAATATTACTATGAGCAATTTTTCCCAATCTGATATCCATCCTATGTGTTGATCGCCATTCAGAAATCAGAAATCAGAAAATATTTATTTGCATAGACAGTATAGAGATGTTAGCGTAGGTACATATATATGTTTCATGTATCAAGCTTGCATGCGAGCGTGCAAATATATTGTAGTGGTTAATTAACATGACAAAAGAATAGAAAAAGAAAATTAGAATAAAATATAAGATGTCAAATTCATGCAATAGAAAACAATAGAAAAGGTTGAAATATTAGGCATATCACAATTATATAACTAAAAATTCTACTAATCCTAGTACTGTTGGTGCGCGAGATACGCTTTTACGCTGTAAAAACGAAAGGCGATGGAGGATCGAAAATCTTTTTTTGTGACACGATAAGATGGAATAAAGGCCCAGGCATAATAAAACAATTTGTTTTTATTAATATCTATTTATTGTAAAAACTTTTTTTAATAAAAAGGAGAACTTAAAATATTACCATAAACTTAATAAAATAACATAACACTTGAGTTTCTTCATTTGCAGTTGTAATATTTAATTCAATTATATTTTAAGTACGACAGGAGAGCAATAGTTTTTCTCAAATCATTTGTCCCATCTAAATACTTGTGTAATATAATTCTTATTTTATTATCTTTTTCTATGTATTTTCGGTGTCTTCGTCGGTAAATATCCGGTCGGATTTCATTTTGAAGAACATTGAAATTTGCTACTTGTGCTTCGTCTTTTAGTTCTGAGAGGAATAACAATAAATTAGACTTTCTTTTAACGATATTGTTGATTTTTTGTGCCAACTTTCTGTGACGTTATTAGACCGGTGTCTCGTATCAAAACATGATACAATTTTGATCATGTCTACTTTTATCCACTGGGATGTCATATATTGATTAAATTGACCAATATTGGGAATGTTTGGTGATTCTGATAGCACCGTAAACCAGCCCTCGTGAATTTTCAAGTGCGGAAGGTGTGCTAAAGCGACACATTTCGCTAAGTACTTGCATCCCTCCCGACTTTCCGTGATTCCTATTGCCTCTCCTTTTTTATATAAAGCCTGAGAGAAGTGAAAGAAGCACCCTTTCACTTCGGTATCAGGATATACATTTTTTAAGGCGTTAATTGCCGCTGTCTCGAAATCCGTTTTAAATACTTGAGGGCAAAAATTTTGGGATTTGTTCTTTAATGTGTGTAAACATCCTTATATAAGTGTCCTGAGCTTTGTTTGATAACAAAGCAAAAATACATGGAAATACTTTCGTGTACTCAGCATCAGAACCTACGTCGGCATGGATAGTATACAACTGGGTAAAGGGCTTTGGCACCACTTTAAAAGTTCCGTCTCCGAAATATGTATTACAGTTGCTTATCCACTCTTTCGCTTCACTTGCGATAAAAATAAGAATGTCGTGATTTTGAACACAAAGCCAATCGTTAGCCAAAGTCTCGGATATTGTAACGTCCTTGCAACATGAGAAAGATGCTGCATTGCGGCGTGCTCTGTAAAGCATGTCCTTTTTTTTATAGAACGATGGAAGTTTGTCAATAAATTCTTCGGACATATATTGTTGCATTTCCTGTTTATATAAATAAGGGACCGGCCTGTAATTAGTGGTCACTTTTTTTTTCAATATAATAATACTTTGTTCAATATCAACGCTTTGGTAATCCGGTACGCAAGAATGATCAGATTGTCTTACAATAAGAGTTTCTTCGGAGTTTAATACCATTAATCCACCACATCCAGTGTTAACGCAATTCCAGACAGAGGTTTGTGATTTTGCATTAATTATTTTTAAGTAAAGCCTTCGACCAGTTTTGATTAAAATTCGGCCTTTGTGACTGCTCTCAATAAAACTAAATGGTACCTGCCCCTGCGGCGTTAAAGGAAGCAAATTCTCCTGTTTTTCCGTAGACTCCATTTTAAATTTGGCTTATTTTATGCTTTTATAGCACTCCGCAAAGCCACTCCGCAAAAAATTTTTGAAATGCGATGACTTTGACTACTTTGAATTCGTTGTCAATGTCAATCATAAGTGCCAATAATTATATTGCTAGTTTTGCTAGTAGAAAACCTTCATGTGTTATCTGAAGTAGCCTTTTTAGATAACATGCCCGATCAGTTCGTGGCATCGCCAAATAAACAATCAGCGGGCCTATTACGGTCGTGTTTATCGATGTGGATAAACCTGAATTAAGCATCTGTCACCTTCTGACCAATATGTAAGTGCGAGAGTGACGGATGCTTTATCCACCGCTATAGAGGTGACCATAATACGGGCCCTGATTAAAAAATTGGAACGTGTACTAAATGGAAGTATAATAAGTTCTTATTCGTATGGTAAAGTTTTTTTTTAAATCAACTCCTAACAAAAAGAAGCAGATGCATGGGGGTGGTAGGGCATAGTGGTAGGGTAAGAAATGGCGATTTTGTGATTGTGTTATGGTCTCAACATACAACAGAGAATAACCTTATGGTGGCTCCGCAGTACAAAGTAAAGTAAAGTCGACCCCATGAAAATTTCGTGCAAAGGATAAAACATAATTTGAGCCTTTACTTGTCTGAAAAAAATAAAACGCTACAGAGAAAACTCAAAATTCGGAAATTATGCGAAAAGCTAAAATAGCTTCTGAAAAAATCTACCCCGGGAAAAAAAAGCTATCAGGAATTGATTAGATTCGGAAATTAAGCGAAGAAAAATAGCTTCTGAAAAAATCTACCTCTGAAAAAAAACTATCAGGAAAAGATTAGATTAGGAAATTTTGCGAATGGAAAAATCGCTTGCAGTAAAATTCGATTTTCGGAAAGTCATCGCCACACTCCCTGAAGTGGGCTGGCAGTCAGTTGAGTTTCAACCTCTGACCGTACCGCACATTCTCTAATCCCGCGAAGCCCAGTGAGCCGATTTGTAATTTCAAGGTCTTAATATTAAGTTTAGTGAATAAATCCTTTTTTTAAAAAGACCTCGGTTGTTTCCGTAATAACATTGGTGGCAGCGGTGGGATTTCAAAAATCCCAGGAAAACGTTTCCGAAGACTAAGCAAAGTGCGTTAAGAGAAAATAAACCCGCGGTCAACTGTGGCCAAATCCTGAACTCAACCTTCTCGCTGTTTCTACAAAAACTATCGCTGTTTCCTGTGTAATCGTGTGACGCCGTTTACCCGCCGTTTCCCGCCGTTTCCCGCTGTATCCTGGAGGCAGATTTGGTATCAAGGTCAGATACCTACCATTCCGAAAATGATCCTGACATCCTTCGTGGTGCTACTGTGAGTACTTTTATTTGTGTTGTGCAGTGAAAGTGTTTTTTTTTTACTTTAAGTATCGGTTTAAATATAACTTAGTTGCTATCTCTGGCTCTTATACCTACACATTGCATAATCATCCTGGTGCATAAATTGCAACTGGGTCGCCGCTAAAGCAAGCTCAGCCATTAAAATCAGAGTTCTATTACATTCAACTGTTAGTTTATTAAATAAGATATTATCAAAATGTCTAAAGGAACGCCACAAGAAGAAGTACCAAGATTAAAATTACAAATTCCTCAAACACCAGCAGAGCCCTCATTGCCAAAACTAGTTGTCTCAGAAATTCCATTGAATGTCATCTTAAAATTTATAAAACCCTACGATGGGTCCAGAGAAAAACTTAATGCTTTTATCAATAATTGCACAAGCGCTATTTCGCTTACCTCCACTAGCCAGGAAGATTTAGTACTGAAATATATTATCAGCCAGCTAGAAGGCAAGGCTGAGATAGCTTGCTCCATTAAAGAATTGGGCTTTTAAGAATTCTTGAAGTGTGGACCATTTGTCCACACTTCAAGAATTCTTAAAAGCCCAATTTGGTGAGCGAAAGTACTACGCTCATTTACTTACTGATTTACAAGAATGTAGGCAAGGTCCCACTGAATCCGTTAACCAATTTTCACTCCGTATCGAATCTTGCCTGTCACAACTATTGACAGAGGTCACAATGTCTTGTCCAAAGAAGATGGAATTCACGGGCAGGAATGGAAGATCTAGCATTAAATTCATTTATTATGGGAATAAATTCAAGAATATCCACTGTCCTGCGCTGCAAGTCACCCAAAACACTAAACGAAGCGATAAATATTGCCATATCTGAAGACAAATTAATGCAATATGCAAACAAAAAATCTACGGAACCCTCGAAACCAAATAATATTCCAAGAAAGCTATTTTTCATGAATACTAAACCCCAAAACTCTAACCCTTTCTTCAAACCAAGTACATCTTTTAACAGAGATGCTCCCAATTCATTCAACCGGCCAAGAACATTTAACACAAACCCAGTAGTATGCCGCTATTACAAGGCATCTGGGCATACCTTAGAAAAATGCCTGAAACGATTATAACAACAAGCGTTTTAACTTTAATAACAACACGCCGTCAAGTCATCCCATTAACGTCATAAACGAGGGAAATGACGAAGTCGACACCTCCATTATTCCTTTAAACGAAGATTAGGCTCGAACAGGTGTCGCTCGAGTCAAAATTCTAAATCAGACACCGTTAATACTATTTCCATAAAGACCATACAACAGGGTAACCAGCCCCAAACAGGAGGTCTTAAGCGAAGTACTATTTCCACTAAAAAGACCATACAACAGGGTAGCCAGCCCCAAACAGGAGGTCTTAAACCTAATACTAATTCCACAAAGACCATACAACCTAGCATCCAAACAAATGTAAAATGCAATATATCCAATAACATTCCCAATCCTACTGACACTCAAAATAAAGTCAATGACAATATTCCCAAAAAATCCGAAATTTACGAGGTACTTACTAAAAGCGATAGGTATTTACCTTATATATGTGTATATACATCTATGAATTCTAAGCCTCTAACATTACTCATTGACACTGGTGCGTCTATTAGTTTAGTAAAAAAAACTGTTATGGACAAAAACATAATATTATCCAAAAGTCAAATCAACATCAAAGGAATAGATTGCACTAATCAACCCATCAAAAGTCTTGGTCATATTAATACCTTAATGCATCTATCCGAAGATCTCACTCTTCCCCACAATTTTCATGTTATTGAAAATATCAATTTACCTTATGACGGTATTATTGGCAATGATATGTTTTCCAAATTTCGTTGTAACGTTAACTACGCAAACAATTGTCTCGAAGTAAATGACAAAAAAATTAAACTTTCCTTCACAGAACCAAACTATAAAATTCCTCCAAGGACGAAAACTATAATTGAATGTACAGTCAATAATCCGGAGATTAAAGAGGGAATAGTTATAGACCAGCATTTGTCTGAGTCACTGCTTATAGCAAACTGCATAGTAAAAGTCAAAGATAACAATCGTGTCAACATCTCTGTAGTAAACACATCAGAAAATACTATAACCGTAAAGCCTGATTTAAAACTTTACCTCGAACCATTAAACATTAACATGACTTATTGCCAGACTACAAACATTACCAGACGCACCGAAGAAGTTTTAAACTCCCTCCGCACGTCGCATTTAAATGAAGAAGAAAAAAATGCTTTAACTGAAGTTTGTTCTCAGTATTCTGACATCTTCCACCTCCCTGATGATAAACGGTCTTCTACTTCCAAAATTCAACATAATATCCGAACTAACAGTGATATCCCTGTATATACTAAATCCTATAGATTTCCCGAAGTACATAAAAAAGAAGTCGATAAACAAATAAATAAAATGATAGAACAGGACCTCATAAAGCCTTCCTTATCACCATGGTCTTCCCCTATTTGGGTCGTACCAAAAAAATTAGATGCATCTGGAGAACAAAAGTGGCGAGTAGTCATTGATTATCGGAAGCTGAATGATAACTATTGGCGAAACTTACCCCATCCCTCAAATTTCCGATATTCTCGACCAATTAGGCAGCAGCAAGTACTTCTCTACCCTTGACTTAGCCTCTGGGTTCCACCAAATAAACATGTCTCCAGAAGACGCAGAAAAAACTAGCTTTTCAGTCCCACAAGGTCAATTTCAATTTAACAGAATGCCTTTCGGCTTGAAAAATGCTCCTTCAACCTTCCAAAGACTTATGAATAACTGTCTTTCTGGACTCCAAGGTATCCGCTGTTTTGTTTACCTGGATGACATTGTTATTTACTCTTATGACTTAACTTCTCATATAGATAACCTTACAGCCGTTTTTGACAAACTAAGAAGTTTTAATCTGAAATTGCAACCAGACAAGTGTGAGTTTTTCAGAAAGGAAGTGGCCTACCTTGGACACATAATTAGTGACAAGGGCGTCAAACCAACTCCCGAAAAAGTTAAAGCAGTTACACAATTTCCGACTCCAAAAAATCCAAAAGATATAAAATCCTTCTTAGGCCTCGTATCCTATTACAGAAGATTTATTCCCGACTTTTCCAATATTTCAAAATCCTTGACACTCCTTCTAAAAAAAGACATCACTTTTCATTGGGGCCATGAGCAACAATTGGCCTTTGAAACATTTAAATCCAAACTAACCTCGGCTTCTATTCTGATTTATCCCGATTTTACGAAACCGTTTGTGCTTACCTGTGACGCTTCTAATTACGCCATTTCCGGTATTTTATCTCAAGGCCAAATAAGCAAGAGAACGTAGAGAAAGTCGAAGATTTAACGTGCGTCCAATTCTACGAGACAGAATGCAAAGTATGTTTATAACATTATACCCAAAGCTGAGAGAACACATCGAAAAGTTTTTCAACTACTTCCGGATGTCAGTAACATCGTTCGATGATTTGCTAAAACTTATACAGGAAGATTTGACACCCAACAATATCTATGTGCCAAAGGATACTGTTTCTGCCGAAGAAAAACTCGTGATTACATTGAGGTAATAGCATTTATTGTTTTTATACCTTTTTTTAAAATCGATTTAAAATTTTTGCTTGAAGCCTCTTTTCCTTAGGTACTTTAATAAGTTCATTATGCAGTGACAAACAAAGTAGTTTTATTACAGTAGATATCGGCGCATATGGCAAAAGTAGTGACGACACAATTTTTAAAGACTCCGTTTTATATACAAAAACTTGTCGAAAAAACTTTAGATATTCCAGACCCAAAGCCAATATCGCAAACAGATACAACTCCCTTACCCCACGTAATTGTAGGTGATGAGGCGTTCGGTCTATCTGAAAACGTAATGCGCTCACCGGTGATCTGCCGCCATGTCGACTTGCTCATCATCAGCGCGCGTTCACATACACCGGACTCGATTACTTTGGGCCTTTGTCTGTCACAGTAACGCGACATCACGAAAAACGGTATGTGGCACTATTTACTTGCATGACGACGCGCGCAGTACATTTGGAAATCGCCGCATCGCTGACTACTGACGCCGTGGTGATGGCCCTACGTCGGATGATAGCCCGCCGCGGCTGCCCTCTATCTATTTGGAGCGACAATGGATCCAACTTTCACGGAGCCGATGCCGAGCTTCGTAAGGCAGCAATATCATCGCTACGGGAAGAGGCTGATGCTAGACACATTGATTGGCATTTTATATGCCCGCGCGCACCGTTTATGGGTGGCGCGAGGGAAAGATTAGTACGCTCAGTAAAAACGGCTTTAACGGCCACACTGCGAGAGCGTCACCCGCGCGAAGATGTACTACACACGCTTTTAACCGAGATTGAACACACCGTCAACTCACGCCCTCTCTCTCACGTGTCTGTCGCACCAGAAGACGAAGCGGCACTGACACCAAATCATTTTCTTCTGGGTGGACCGTCTAGAGTCCCATTAGCAGGGACCTTCACGATGGTGGATGAGTTGGGGCGCTCTCACTGGCGAGCATCGCAGCGGCTAGCAGACCTATTCTGGCAGCGGTGGGTGGGTGAGGTACTTCCTGACCTCCAACACCGGCGGGAGCCGCACGGCCGCGGCAAGGCCATCGAAGAAGGTGACGTGGTCGTCATAGTGGACTCGAACTTACCGAGGAACGTATGGCCGAAGGGCAGAGTGGAGCGCGTGTACCCGGGTGCGGATGGGATAGTAAGAGTCGTGGATGTAAGAACCAAGAGCGGTATAATGCGGCGCGCCACTAAACGTCTCGTCATTCTACCCGTAGAATAAGTATATGTAATGTTTAAATTGAACTTAGTGACAAATAATGTATTTCCTGTAGAGATTTACTACTGTCTAACGTTTTAATAATGTTTGAAATATCCAGAGTGATTTTATTTTAGATGCCATTGTACGTAAATAACTATTGAGTTCCAATGATAAGCTTGAAAGCAATTTTATTTGTTTAATGCTCGTAGTCTCGCTTAGACGGTACGTAGAGTTCCGCCTCATTTAACATGTAAAATGGGATAATAAGTTACAACTTAACCCTTTCACCATCAGTATAAGCCTACCTAAAGTATTTTGTATAGGCGTGCAAGAAGGAGAAAGGATTAGTTGTCTAGTCATGTTAATGACAGTGCATTGCATTATTTTGGTTGTACTAAATTGCATATATCTGCCACTAGTTCACATTTTGCTCACTTCATGAGCACGGCGGGAGATATGTGGCGGATGTACGCAATAAGGAGCGGTACGCGTATCGGCAGCGTGCGTAGCGATGACTCTACCATCTCGTGACTCGTATCCGAAACTTTTACCTCAAATGTCAAAAATTCTACTGTCAAACCACGGAAAAAATCTGAATTTTGGTATTAAGTTTTGCTAATTTAAGTTATCAAAATGTATTGTTGTATTTCTGGATGCTGTAATACATCCAAAAACAACACCAAGGGTATAAAATTTTACTATTTCCCTACTAATAGTACTCACATGCCATGGCTCAGGGATAAAAGAATTAAATGGATAAATGCAGTTGTAAAACACACGTAAGTATGCATTCAAGTATTTAAAAAATACTATTTCATTTTATTTATATAAAAAACCCATTTGTTAGTCCTTTACCTCAAAAGCATAAATTCCTTGTAGCGATTCACCGAATCGCATTTCACCTCGGATGAACAAAACTTCAATAGAATCTTTTACTTAAAGCAATTTTTCGCGTGGCTTTTTACATTAGAATAATTATTTTGTAGTATTTCATTTTTCGTGTAGTATTTTACCCTAGACGCATATCGTCCCGATCGATGTTTGTTTGGGACTCTATTTAATTTGACGCGTTAATTGATGTTTGCACTAAATTTCTGTATCATTTTTTTTATTAACGTGTTTTGTACCTGTAGTCTCATGTCTTAAATGCTATCAAATTCATTGAAATATTATCATCATCGTGTTCTTACCGCGACGCCACCGTCTCCTGCAGCGGGACCGTCGCGCCGCGCCGAAATAAGCGCGCGAAGACTGACTAAATAAAACAATTAGATTTTATGATCGAGGTAATTAAAGTAGATTGGCGAACTATGATATTAAGCGATCGCAGCGATATGCTATTACAAAATATGCGATTGAGGTATACTGTGATTTAAAATATTTGCTAATAATAAAATTGACGATCGAAACCAAATGAAACAGTAAAATAAGCGATCGAGGTAAAATGCGACTAAAGCTATTAGCGAACAAAAAAAAATACGAGTTTGACACAAAGCGAAAATAAAATACACGATCGAGGTGAAATGCGAATCGGTGAATCGCTACAAGAAATTTTTGCTTTTGAGGTAAAGGACTAACAAATGAAAAAACCACCATTTTTGTGGGTGGGGATTATTGAAAACAGTTTAATTTTGAATAACCTAACCTAACCTATAACCGTTGTTTCTTTCAGTAGACATCCAAATAACTGGCTCCCGTCTAAAAACACCACCATCTGCAGCGCCCATTTTATTGGCAACAAAAAATCAGATAATCCTCTACATCCGTCCTATGTACCTACAATTTTTCCTTTTAATGGAAACATGAAAAACTTAAATCAAAAAATTGAAAGATTTGAAAGACACCAACGTCGAATGCAACGAGCTGGATCAGTAAAAGAAGATAAGTCCGGTCAGAAATTTAGACCTGAAAATAGTGTTGAACTTGAACCTCAAAAACCATCCAGTCGGAGTGTCGGATGTCAAAATGATAATATATTATCATGTGAAAATGAGATTTATACTCCATTCTTTTTATGTAATTTATTTCATTCTAATGGTGTTTGCACTGCTGAGGTTCAGTGTAACATTGTATCAAAAATAATGACACATAAAAGTTGTGAAGCAAATATTGTTACATTTAACAAAGTTATGAAGGATTTTAGTTGTGACCCTATTACCCAACATTCAGGAATTCTGCTTTGCCCTGGATTTCATGGGATAAGTTCAATGAAAACGGATGAAAATTTAATTAACACAACAGGGGTTTCATTTGCCGTGTTTAATCTACTCTTGAATTTACTTCCTGATGTCGAAACCAAGTTTATAAATAAAAAAACAAAGTTACTTATTACACTGATGAAACTAAAAACAGGATTACGTTTTTCAGCATTGAGTGTTATATTTCAAATACACAGAACAACTGTACATAGAATATTTGAAACCTACTTGATTTTGTTACACTCTGTGTTAAAAAAAATCATTATATGGCCCTCAAAAGCAACTGTTCAAACTAATATGCCAGAGTCATTTAAAATCTATTATCCAAATACTCGTGTCATAATAGACTGTACTGAGATTCACACAGAATGTCCTCCAACAGTTAAACAGAGGGTTCAAATGTAGTCAGATTATAAACATAGTTATACAGTAAAAATTTTAGTTGGTTGTACTCCTTGTGGATTCATAAGTTTTGTATCTAAATGTTATGGAGGTCGCTCTAGCGACTGTTTCATAACAAATCATTGCGGAGTGATAGATTTATTGGAGCCTGGTGATACTGTTCTTGCTGATAAAGGTTTTCCTGCTATCAAAACATCTGTTGATAAGAAAAAAGCTGTTTTAGTTATGCCGCCGTTTCTTCATGAACCACAATTTTCACCAGAGGAAGTAGAAGAAACATATAAAATTGCTTCGTTGCGAATCCACATAGAAAGAGTCATACAGAGGATTAAGCAATTTTATATTTTTGATAAAATGCCAATAAGTCTGTTAAAATATAGAGATCAAATAGTTTATGTTGTTTGTGCTTTAGTAAATGTTGAAAATCCAATTATTAAACAATAAATGTATGTACCTACTGTTTTAAAGCAACATTTTTGTGAAACTACACTTATAACGTATTTTTATACTGACTATGAAAGTTATCATCATCATCATTTCAGCCGAAGGACGTCCACTGCTGGACATAGGCCTCCCCTAAATTGTACCACAATGAAAGTTATAAACAGAGGAAATAAAAACATTTTGTTAACTGAACTTCAATTATTTTATTTAACAAGTATTTAACAACCTTTTTGACAAACAGGCTTCTATGTAGACAGGCCATATTTTCACTGCAATATGAGGCCGGCAACTATTGGTGTCCCCGTTTAACATGTAAGTAAGAGCGGGACACCAACAGTTGCCGGCCACATATTGCAGTAGAAATATGGCCCACCTACGAGCGGCTTAAAAGTAAATACAAAATTATTCTTTGTTTTCTTCTAATAAATTGGCATGTAACTTTGGTAAATAATAAGTGAAATAAAACTTTTCTAGACGAAGAACTAAGTTAGATAAAAACATATTACCAGCGTTTTACCATCCAATAAAACGCTTATTAGACAACTTACCTCATTCGAAGCCTATATAAATGAGAGTGGCAACACTGTTTTCTGATCTATGACGGTTAAAGTGCCCTTTTTTTTAGCTCTAGCCTCCCTACTTTCCCGCCTTTTTGGTTTCCCTCCAAATGCCCCACCAGCAGCGGAGCCTTCAAGTTGCATGGCGACGATTCTGGCCTCATTGCGACTCATTTACACCAGGCAGGTATAGAAATAGGCTTCGAATGAGGTAAGTTGTCTAATAAGCGTTTTATTGGATGGTAAAACGCTGGTATTAACCAACTGTACCGTCATTCGAAGCCTATATAAATGAGACGTGTCTGTTATCGCCTGGTGGGGTATTTATTTAGGAATGTAGTTATCAGCCAATGTGAATGATTACTGTAATTTTGTTACTGCATTCTATCACTTATTATCCAAAACATGCTTAAGTAATTAACTGACAAACCATTTGGTATTGCCATGGGCAGGAAGTGTTAATGTAAATACAGTAACTAAACATTAGTAATAATGGGTAAAAAACAGCCTTTTTTTGGCATCCAAAATATCAGTTATTGGCAATCATTAATTGTAGAATTATCACTTCCATTAACTTTATTAAAGTTCATGGTGCCAATAATCAGCAGGTTACCAACAATAGAGCAGTTCTCTAGTTAAGGTCCGAGTTGAAAGCTCACATGCTATCTATATATATATTATCATTTACTTAAATATGGATCCTTTGCTACATAGCAGGGTCATTCAACTCAATCCTCAAAAGTGGAAAAAGAGAAACACTTTAATAAAAACAATACAAGTTGCATTAAAGGTTTTGTTTATTATAATTTATAATGATATAGGTAAATATCATACACAGGTAAACAATATTCATAACGATGTTATGCAACAATATTTATGACAATGTATGTAAACTTAACAATCAACAGGACAATAAGCTTCTTCCAATCTTAACATAAGGTCACAAGAAACACATTGTTGTAAATGACATAAGTTTTGCATAAAAACAATTATAATATAAATTATGCAGATCATTCAACCTATCTTCCTTTACAGATTAATACATACATGGTACATTCCAAGTGATTTTAGATAGGTATCTACCAAGGAATTTAGTTTAATCAAATAATTATTTTGATCGCATTTCAGTCTTAAAGACAACACCATAACAATTATAGTTTATATAACAATTACTTAACATTTTAAAGTGGCATTAAGACTAAGACCATATATAAGGTATCTCGAATTTAGATTTAGAATTAATAATTGACATAAGTAACCATCATGAGTGATGCACGAGTAATTTGTCACAAAAAAAGGTTAACATTATTCAGTATACAATAAATTTTTTAACTGAAACTTTACTTTCATACCTCAAGAAGTCACATTAACCAGAGTAATGATAAATATTCATAATTATATCCTATATTTTTACAGTAAAATATGGATATAGAAGTAAGATAATAATCTACATAGGTATAAAGGAAGATGCCCCAAGTGTTTGGGAGATAGTATTTAAAGATACAGGCTGTATTTCGCGACAATAATATCTAGTAAATGTCTCCTGGCACCGCCAGTTACCTTGTGCTAAAATATCGTCCAAGGGCAACTGTAAAACCCAATTTTTCGACGCAACAGCTGGGCGAACACTTCCTGGGCTGGCCTTGATACCTGCCTCACCTAAGGTTCGCTTTACCCATCCTGCGATTACTGTACGCGATGCGGCTTTCGGTGGCCCACAAGCAGTTAAAAATAAACTATCACTTTTACATAAACCGCGCCTGTCTGTTGACAAACTAATAACACGTTTAACCCAATGCACCGGGTCGACGGATACGTGATCCTTATTACGCAATAGACGCCACCCTGACTGTCTGAAGGTTTCGTTATCAGTTTTTGACCCAAACTTAGGCCAAAAGATGACATAGTCGTCTTTAAACACACACATATCTTCTTTCACAGACAACAATGTCAAGTCATGAACTCGACGGCCTGAACATAGCAATAAAAGTGTTGCCGTCCTTTTAGAACACTGAAATAAATTGTTTTCGTCGCATGTATTATTTATAAGATAATTTGACAACATATCAGTGTCCCAAATAGGCGGCTTACATGATTCGCGAGGATTTTGCATTGCTATAGCCTTAAGTATTTTCTTAACTAAGATATTTGAACTGAATCTGTCCGATACGTCAGGATTACATAAAGTAGCAATTGCAGATTTATACACTAAAATTGTGCGGTATGACAATCCATCCAACTGAAATAAATCTGACAAGAATCTGGCCAATTGTGACCCATTTGGATTATCAGGGGTTATTACATTATTTAACATGCACCATTTTAACCATCTACCCCAGGCATATTTATAAGTTTTTAAGGATGACTGACGCCAACCTGACTGTAAAAGCTGTTTTAGTTGTAGGGTCCAATCACTTATCTTAGACCTCCACCCCCACATTTCCAAACTTGAAGGGTCATTTCGTGGACTTTCTGTGGTGGTATTCCCGTTACCGTGTCCACTAGAACCCGGTGTAGGCGATGTATTGTGAAAGGCGGACACAGCGCTCTGTTCCTGATGTCTGGTTTCCAAAAAACTTTCTCCCACCTGGGAGCTACAATAAGATAAATTCCTTTGGCGGAATTTAGGTGAGACAGTACTTTCGGGATCAGGAACGGAGGGGGAAAAATCGTGAAATAGTGCATTCTGATCTAACAGGTCCAGGCTGACATATCGGGGTACTACATGGGCTGTTTTCGATGCCATCAAATCGATAAATGGTACTCCCTATTTTTGAAAAATTATCTCCGTCTCCTCAGGGAGTAAATGCCACTCCGGCTTGATTTTTAGGCGAGATAGATGGTCCGCCTCTCCGTTGAATTTTCCTGGTATGTGGTGAGCTGTTAGGTGAATATTTAATTGGTTTACCAACCTGAGAACTTTTCTGGTAATATTCATCAGTCTGGTCGACTTTGGACCGCCCTCCTTTCTTATGTACGCGATTGTTGTCATGTTGTCGCATTGCAACACGACTGAAGAGTTCTTCAGATAAGGACCTTGTTCTTTTAAAACATGAAGTACGGCGAGCATCTCTTTTTGATTGGAATGGAGATGTCTTTCGTGTTGAGACCAACTGCCTGCTAACTTTATTTTGTCCAGACAAGCGCCCCAGGCCAAGTCCGACGCGTCCGTCGCCAAAAAGTGTTTGACTGGTGGTTTGTGAATGAGAGATGGGAGACTGCAATGTCCTAGCCACCACCTTAATTCTTTTAGACATGACTGTGGGACTGAGTAATGTACATTGTTGACTGACAGACTTAATGAGAATTTTATCAGATTGCGGTGGTTCAACCGACCCAGGGGCACCATAAAGCTTGCGAAGTTCATAAAACCTATTAGACTTTGAATTTCTTTCAACTGAATTGTCTTTCGTGAAAGTACGTTGACTAATCTGTCTTTCAAAAGTGAGCATTTCGTTTTTGGAAGACTTTTTATCCCAAGCCAAGGGTCCCACACAATTCCAAGATACTCTAAGCTCTTTTGTGGACTTAGTATCGATTTTTTGTAGTTTATTTGCCAACCTAGACTTTCTAGAAGGCTCACAGTTTCGCGGGCCTGTAGTGACAACATGTGTCTGTCCTGGTGGACTAGAAGGTAATCGTCGAGATAAACTATTATCCTGAAACCTTTTTCCCGCAATTTCTGTGTTACCCAATTTGACAAGGTGGCAAAAACTTTCGGAGCCGTGGCCAAACCAAAGGGGAGACACGTCATTTCCAATAATGTGCTGTCGAACATTATTCTCAAATACCTTCTGTGTGACTCCGCCACGCTTAGGTGAAAATACGCGTTTGCGAGATCGATTTTTACTAACCAGTCGTAAGGTTGTAGAAAGTTGGGTACTTTTTGAAAATTTATTAGTTAAAACTTTGACACAATCAGGTACTTGTTTAAATTGCGTAGATTGAAAATCGGGCGCATCGTCCCGTCCGACTTGGGAACTAAGAACATCGGGGAGATGTAACTTTGCGATGGCAACACTGGTTTTAGCACACCGATTGTTATTAACGATTTTACAACTGCCTTCATTTGATGCGAAAAAATTGTTGCACGCTTATGTTAAGGAGAAGGCACACGAGCACTCAGGCCACCTGATGGTAAGTGGAATCTGAGACCCATACACATTTGAATTCTCAAGACTATAATCTTAAGACCTCAAATGCGTTGCCAACCCTGAGGACTAAGATGGAATGCCTCTATGCTAGTAATTTCACCGGTTGTCTTATCCCCACGCCGGAACACAATAATGCGAGCACTGTTGCTTGGCGGGTGGTATTTTTAACTGCTTGTGATTGACTTTGGGCCAACAAAGAGGAACTGTTTGTTTGAAAGGCAATCGGTACCCTCTTATCATTTTTAAAATGGCCTCGGGAGCCCCCATTTGTTCCCAAACATGAATAAACTTCAAAAGGCGGCCAGCTTTGAAGGTTTGCGGGCCCGAGTCAGAATTTACGCTTGCCGCGAAAATTCTTGATGTCATTATTGTTTTTAGACTTGTTTGTGCCAGAGTGCTCATCGAATCTGGTTCTATGACGAGTTTTATTGGAATTGTTTTTATTACCTCGCTTGCCGTCTTGATTTTGCGCAAATCGTCTCGGCATATAAAAAGGGGCTGCCTGATATCCTTGCGCAGGATAAGGGTGGAAAAAAGTTCCTTGCGTAGGCTGATTTGGCATATGCCTGCCCAAAAAACTCCTATTCCGGTATTCATGTATGCCCTGCGCGGGCGGCCTGGCATGAGATGGTCCAGCTTGCGCAGCTGAGCAATTAGGTTTAGAAGATGCATTACGCGTTGGCCAAAAAGTTTTGGCAACCCCGCCATTTTTCTCTAACTCGGCAGATAATAACACTATCAAAAAGCAAATCACAAGTAGGTGGAATTTTACGTAAAGTGGCACGAGTAAATTTATCCTTTACGTATCTCGAAATACTGTCTCGTCTTTGCTGAATTAAATCGGCCCTATGTCCACATACCATTTGAAGAAGGTCGACAGATATTTTATTATACGACCCATCAATAAATATTTCGTTCAGCTTAGATTTTAAAACTGTTACAGAAATATCGTCACAGGACGAGACCCAGGAAAGTAGAGTTTCTAACCCAGATTGCAATGATTCCTTTTGTTTAATTAAGGCCTGAGTAATGGCCGCAAAACCTTTTTCAGCGACGTCTATAAGACGTCGCTTTGTCATAAGCTTTTAATTCGTCGTTACATTCGGTATCAACGAAACCTGGGGTAGAACAGTAACCTTTCTGAACCTCCGAATAACGTACATCGGCCCAATCAGAGCAGCCAAAATGCTGAATTGAATTTAAAAAATCGACATGATTTTGAGATGATTTTGAATTAGCTGGTTCCTTTACAGTCGTGTTAAAAGGAAGATTGATGCTTAAATCTTCTGGTGCGGGGTTATTAATTACGTTATTTGATTCATTACCAGGAAATAATTCTCCACTAACATTAAGACTGATATCGTCATCGGAAACATCACTAAGCCTGGAAGGCCGTACAAGCGGCGGGGGCTGCGGATACATCATCGTAGACAAAAAATGTTTCACTTCACTTACTTCTTTCGCGAGATTAAGAACCGCATCGTTTCGCTTGCAAAATCAAAATCAAAATGTTTATTCAGTAAATAGGCCCCCATGGGGCTCTTTTACACGTCGGTAATATGAAGTGAATTTACTAGCGCTTCAGATAAGACCATCATTGCGGAGAAGAAGCGCCAAGAAACTCCAGCAGAAGGTCATTTTTCAAACAAAAGTACAGAAATACTTAAAAGTAAGTTACATTACAAGTACTTAATAAAGTAATAAATAATAATGATTAAAGCTTGAACAAATAAAATCAATACAAATGCGCTTAGCCTTCGCCGACTTGTGAGACTTTTTTCCTATTCCGTGATTCTTTCTCAGGTGGCGTGGGAGCAGGTGAGTCCGCGCTCTCAGTACTCGAGGATGAAGTGGAATCATAAGTCTCACGTTCTTCCATATTTACTGAAAATCACAATATAATTAATTTTAAACGAACGGTTACACCGTTAATTTAACTAAATAAGGACACTTTGGTTACCAGATCGCTGCTGTCGTAGACGCACGTTCTAATCACAACCGTATAGTTCGAAAAACAGAAAGCCAATGAGGCCAGAATCGTCGCCATGCAACTTGAAGGCTCCGCTGCTGGTGGGGCATTTGGAGGGAAACCAAAAAGGCGGGAAAGTAGGGAGGCTAGAGCTAAAAAAAAGGGCACTTTAACCGTCATAGATTAGAAAACAGTGTTGCCACTCTCATTTATATAGGCAGTTGGTTAATATCCCTTTTAATAGACACTAGTACACTTCCCTTAGGAGAATATACAAACAAATCACAGACAGGTATACCTGTAACATATATTTGCATCTGAACCTGTGTATAAATTGAGTGATTTTGTTTCAACTTTAAACCATTTTCATCAAATTGTAAATATTTTACATTTGTAACTAAATTATCTCTTTCAATTACAAGTTTATTTGTACATGTTGCAGGACACTTAATTTCTACTAATTTCTTGTCCGATATATTATTGCCGCAAATCACAACAGCGTCTGGAGAGCAGCTCAACCATGGCTGGTGGATATTTACCACTAAACCAACCTTCAATACTTCACAATTTGGAAAATACTTATTTTTATATTCTGTTAAAGCCACTTCTTCCATTTTCTTACCGTACTTTATAGCTGATGTTTCAATGTTTTTTGTACTTAATAAATCATTTATAACTCGGTTTACATTAAAACGATCACCCTTTAGCTTATGTGCATTACTTGCTGTTATTCTCAATTTTCTTTCCGTATACCAACGAGAACTCTTTGCCTGGTCAATGGTTTCAAAACAAATATTTGAACCAGAATCAACATTACAACAAATTTTATCATTATAAAAGTCATATAAATGTTTTGGTAGTGATAGTTCAGAGGAGTAATAATAAATAGCAAAGCCCTGCAATGTAAAAATCTCTAGCACTAGCTGCCTAATTTTTTCATTTAATTTTGTTTTTTCAGTAATTCTTACTAAGTCAACCAACGTTTCTGCTGCTATAATTTCTTTCTCATGTATTTCTTCTAATTGTAAAATTTTGTACAAAGGTGTATGAGCTAACGATTCTCCTAAAATAGCTGTAGAAATATCCTTTGATTCTTGTTGTTTCATCAAATTATTAAGTTTAATACTTGTTGGTGGGGTTGGAAATAACTCTGCCATTGTCACTCCTTTATCATAACCCAGTAACTGTCGGTACGTTGGTTTGCCCCATTGTTGTGCATGACTGGTTTTCGAATCTGCACTCTCTGCAGAATTTACGTAATGGACTAAGGCACAGACGTGCTTACATTGTCCTGATAGACCTGCTTTGCATTTACAAATTGCACTTTTGATGTTTCTATTGCAATCAAGCTGAAAAGACAGAGATAAAAATTTAAATCAGAAGTAATGGTTTTCTAAACATATTGTAATAACAATTAATTTAAAGAAGGTACTTACTGATATCTTAACATCATATACATTTGAAATTTTTGTCTGAGCAACTATTTTTCCAGTTAATATTGTTTCTTGTTCTTGGCCAACTGTTTCCGTGACATCGAAAACATGGCCTGACTCGAATAGCTTTTGGCCTTTTGATATATTTTGACCACGCTGCCGGTCATTGTTTATTGGTAGAAAACCATATTTTATAATTTTAATCATTGTAAAATAATATTTACATAAGTACACTTGACAGTGACAACCAATGCGTCTGGTCTGGAAAGTTTCTTTTTTTACTCGCACGGTGTCTCTACTGTCGGGATTATAGCGCCATCTATAGTTTCTGCACGGTGCCCATTGGTTGCCCCCTAGCGTGTAATAGCTTAAGTGTTGGTCAACCGTTACAACTGTGTAACCGCGTGATTCATCCGCTTGACGCTAGAGCGCGCCTCGCAGGGTCTATTGTTTTATGGCATGGTTTTGCCCTGCTCGACGCCATGGAATGTTCTGGGACCCGGATGCCACTAGCGTTTCCGCCCAGCAGCGGCGAATAGCGAAAACATGGTAATTTCTGTTAAGTTCGACTAGAATTGAACTCGCTCTCTGCAAGTAGCGCTCGCCACGGTCAGTCGATCAAAAATTGTAATTGCGATATACTTAACCCTTAATTTGGCAGTGTGCCTTGTAGGGCACATACCATAATGTTCACTTTTTGCTTTTTTTGGATTGATATTTTTTTATGCTGGTTCGAAATCAAATAGGGTTTGAATTCACGACTTTTTTAATTTTTGCCAATTTAAGGGTTAAGAGGCCGTATACGAAATTTTGCCAGTTTTGCTTATTTTCGTGATTTTACAGTTTAAATACTGCTTTTCTATAAGTTTCGATATATCATTTCAGTTATGATCGAATAAATGAGTTACGAATGAATGAGCTATTTTTTTATCTTTGTCGAGAATTTAAATTCGGGATTTAGGGTATTTTAAAACATTATATGTTGCTATTTTATTTTTAATTTTTGGATTTATTTTTATGGTAAGGGATTGATTTTGAACTGAAGTTTATTACTGTTCTTTTAATTTTATGAACGAGTGTTTTAAGAAGCCGAAATTTAAAACTATTTTTTGATCATTTCCTATAAAATTTTACCAAGTTAATAATTTTTTTACACAAAAAAATATATAAAGGTGGTAAAAAGTAATTCATTCATTTTTTAGACAACTTTTACAGCAATCAATTGTTATTTTTTCATACCTTTAAGACGTCAAAACGATCCGTGAATATGCGATACCTATTCTAAACCTCTTACAGCAAAACTCACGAAACAGTCGCCGGTTTCAGGTCGATTAATCAAAATTAAACAAAAAAGTATTTTAAATCGAAATTATCTTTCGCGTTGCGCATATAATTTGTAGAAGTAAAGTATTTCAACAGTAAAATCACATCTGTAAAATCACGAAAATCAGCGAAATCGGCAAAATTTCGTGTACGGCCTCTTAAGTTTGTGTTACTAAACTCGGATAATTAATCTCACAGAAAAATTGTAATAGTATATTTCGATGCTAGTGCGGAAAGTATCAAGACTCGGTACGAGTGAAGTAATGACATACCGCACGTGAATCGAACGACGTTTTTTAAGGGTCGGCTACGGAGCCGCGCCGAGCGAAGTTTAGGTTTTTAGCGCTACTCTCACAACGATCGAGCCTCGCGCGCCGCACACGCACACATGTACGGATGCACAGTGGTTTGGAACAGCGGACTTTGACTCGCCAACTAAATTGTAACTTTGAATTTCGTTACCATATAAAATAGTTGTCTGCTAAATTAATTACTAAATAATAATAAAATATTGATTAGAACTTCAGGGGTACCTTTAACATTTTATTATTTAAATAAAATTGAATACGTACTATGAAATAAAAATAGGAGATCTAATTGAAATAGTAGATTGCAAACCAAGGTATGAAAAGAATTAATTCCCGAGGTAGTTCGTTCGTTCGGCTATAGTCCGAGTAGGAATTGATTCTTTTTATCCGTGGCAAGCACTACTTTTTACACGACTGCCCAAAAAAAGGAGTGTAATGTTTTCAGGGTTCATGTATGTATGTATGTATGTATGTATGTGAGATTCTTCGTTCCCCCAGAACTTCTCAACGCCTTAACCGATTTAGATGTTTGAGGTGTCGTTAGATTCCTTACGTCAGCCCGAGTAACATAGGCTATGTGACGTTGCGATAAAAATAACATGGCGGACAATATACTCCATTTTGTGACATTTGAAAAAAAAATATTTTTTCGATCTTATCAAGTGGGGTATCAAAATAAAGGATTTGAAAAGGCGATTCCAAAAATATATATAATGTATGTATTTAATTCAAAAATTGCGAAATAAAATAATTAATTAAAAACACGACTGCATGAAAAAACTGAACTAAAAAGATAGAAACAAGTTTTAAAATAAAGAACCAACTTAAAGAAATCTATTTTGTTGCAGTCGGGGGACCTACAACACACTATACCAAAATATTAGAGGTCCCCCGACAGCAACAAAATAGATTTCTTTAAGTTGGTTCTTTATTTTGAAACTTGTTTCTATCTTTTTAGTTCAGTTTTTTCATGCAGTCGTGTTTTTAATTTTTAATTAATTATTTTATTATTTCAAATATAAGGAAAATAAAACTAATTGATTTTCTAAACTATTTATTAAATTATTTGCACCCTTGCTTTCCTCTCTTCTATTGCTTTAATAATATAAGGTGGATCTCGTATTGGCATGCACCGAGAATGGCGTGGGTCGACCAATTCTGGAAGCATGCAATCGTAATGAAATTTTACTAATTTGGTTTCCATTTTTGTCTTCCAAAATTTGTCATCACGCTGAATCAAGTACACTTTCATAGGTACAGTTTCACCAAACCAAATGCCAAGCATACAGACGTCTTTTTGGGTAATGTGTAATTGGCCTTGAATTTGGTAATGCCAGTGATGCTCTTTATTGACTAAGTAAGTCTTTGAAGTTGAATCCAACTTCCAAAAAGGATGCTTTTTCATTGCATTTTCTAAAGAGAATTTTGCCAAAGATACTGGACATTTTATTTCTACTAAGCCGTCTGCATACTTGCCATCAGGTGTGGTTCCCAAAAATTCATATTCATGATCAACGAACAACCCGCAACTTTCGATTTGTATGTTCTCCTGCTTTTCAAGCTGTCTTATTGCGGTTTCTTCGTTGTCAATGCCATACCGTATTGCAGGAACTGTGGAGAGATTACCACCGTAGATAATTTTTTTTACGAGGGAAGCACAACTTGTGCTTTCTCGTTTTTTGCACACTTCACCAAATACTGATGAGGTTAGTAATTTTCTCCTCCTGGTCATCCACTCTGCGCTATGTCTCTGTAAAACTGTCGACCTTTCAAGCTCCTGTCGCTCATCTGAAGACAACCTCAGTTCATTCAAAAAGGAAATCTTCCGATCCTCATACTCATTCGGGCTCATGTCGGGCTGTTGGCAGTTTTCACCGTAATGGGCGTCCTTCGATACTAGAACCTCTCGTTTTTTAAAAGTTGGTGGGGTTTGTTTAGCTTTTTC
This sequence comes from Acleris holmiana, assembly GCA_949316455.1. Lineage (NCBI taxonomy): Eukaryota > Metazoa > Arthropoda > Insecta > Lepidoptera > Tortricidae > Acleris > Acleris holmiana. The sequence continues at coordinate 10,126,601 of OX438782.1, read as the reverse complement.
TACTTAACGTTTTCTATTTTTTTCTAATTTTGCAATCAAACGGTTGGGCTCCGTTCCAAAAACGACTTTATGAGTTGTTGTGTGAAGTGTTCCTGTATTGAAGGCCACAACAGCTGCAGCGCAACGGCCTGCATAAGAACGTCGTTGCGAATAATTTACTCGCTTGCCGCCAACGTATTTGGCAACCTGAGCGTTGAAGCTTTCAACCAAATTGCTTGTACTATCATGAATCAAGCTACGTGATTGGTAGGAGAGTTTTTTACTTATATTTTCGATTGCCTTCATTAGCCCGCTGCCATCAAGTTGTGCCATTAAACCAATCGACTCAGGTTTGCGTTTTCCGGGGACACAAAAGTAGTCTTTACAATTTTCGTGGTTACCAAATACGTGTTGTGGACCATTCAGGATATCCGTGCTTAGATTACTAATTTTCTGTTCGGACGATAAATTTTGAGAACTCCAATGTTTAATGGCATAAATCACTCCGGTACGCAAACGCAAATACCTATCCTTTAAAAATTTCCGCAGTCCTGGTGGAAATTTGGTGTCCTGAGACAACTTGACCAATGCGTTGCAGAAGTTTCTTAAAAGATGGTTTTTGCATTCTATCTTTTCAACAATCAAGTCACCGTATGGTCGGGAATCTAAAATTTTTTTGTATGTGCTGGAATCGCCGTCAGCAACAAATAGATTATAAATTACACCATGGTCCGGCAATGAACGTTTAAACCCCTCAACTAAAATAGTTGATTCCATCGCGGTAGATGGCCCTGAATAATTCTTAAAGCATGTATGCTTTGGAGGCTCAGCATTCTTTGCAGCTCGTGCACAGACTACGCAATATTTGTTTTTAACTCCAAAATATAAAACTTTTCCAAATTGTAGCCCAATGATTGCAGCGGCTCCAGATAGTGCAGAATAGCCTTTTCCGTATGAGCGTTTGCTCCAACAGCCATCAAGAGATACCGGAATTAGTGGTACTCCATCTTTATTAACGTTACCTACAGACATTGCATATTCTGCCTCTTCCTTCACGGCCTCAGACATGCAATGTGCTGCTGCTGTTTCCCACCAATCACATACTTGGTCGTGGACCGAGGAATATAACTCAGGTGAAATGCCGGGCAAAGCTACGGAAGCGGTGATGGTCTGCAAATGAGAATGGCCACTACCAGATGACATAACGCCAGAAACTATTTGTTGATTGACATTCATTCCAGTCTCTTCTTTTTGAACCAGACTTACATCAAATTTCAATGCACACATACTGCATTTAAATGTAAGGTTTGAGTCAAGACCCTTCCGAAACTCAGATGCAATCTGCAAACACTTGAGATTACATCCAAGAGGACCGTGTTCACTAATATCCTGCAGTTGTTTGAAAAGAAAGTCGACGTCCACCAATCTGCGACCGACAAGCAGTTCATCTTCATCAGGCTGCAGCTCTGGTTCGATTACTAGTGCCGGAGATACTTCATGATTCTGCAATAAATATAAAATGTTAATAAAATAAAATGCAGACAGACACGCATGCATTCACTTACACACGCGTGCATTCAGACGCCATGTCTTTTTACGGTAAGTGTACTTACTTCTTGATCATATAAATCACATTGATTAACATTTTCAATTGCGCCAAGAACCACCCTGAAACAAAAAAAATTGGTTGTCTGTAAAGTCGGTTTACTGACGATAATAGTTGAACGTGATAGCGTCATAAAAAAATACTAATGGAATGGTTGCATTATACACACTTTTAGCTTTCGGAAGACCGTCCTTTACACCTGGTACTTTACTGTGATTTTATATTTGTGTTAAGGTATTAAGGTAGTTCGAAAAAAAATTTGGTATTCCATTGTGATTTTAATAATTTATTTTATTTTCATCTCAATGCCACAAATATTAAACTAAGAATTATTAATATTTAACAGCTGTCATGAGAAATGTAGATCTCGTCGAGATCTGTCATTTGTCCCTACACACCTGTACTCTAGGATCGATAGTTTCCGAGATATTCCCGTTTTAAGTTTGACAGCTGTCATCCTAAATGTAGATCTCGTCAAGACCTATCATTTGTCCCTACACACCTGTACTCTAGGATCGATAGTTTCCGAGATATTTCCCTTTTAAGTTTGACAGCTGTCATCCGAAATGTAGATTTCGTCAAGATCTATCATTTGTTCCTACACACCTGTCACGTCATAGCCGCCATACCCAACCCATACTACCCATTCCCATATCCTACCCGTACCCTACCTGTACCCTACCCGTACCCTACTCGTACCCTACCCATAACCTACCCATACCCATACCCTACCCATTACCCATACTACCCATACCTTACCCATACCCTACAATCCTGCCTACCCCCTAAGTGAGGTGGTGTGATTTTATGCCTATGTGGACACCAAAAAGCGGACACGTCAAAAGTACATGATACTCGTAAAAAAATATCTGGTAATATTTCAAGGGGTAAAACCAGCCCATGAAATTCAGCGCCAAAAGATATCTGAAAACGGTTGTAAATAAGCCCTTGTCCATTTGCCTACCCCCTAAGGGGTACAGGCGTGATTTTTTCTAAAGTTGATATAAGTACCGTATGAAGAATAAGATTCAGCGCGAAAAGATATCGGAAAAGGGTTGTAGGTAAGCCCTTGTCCATTTGCCTACCCCCTAAGGCGTGATTTTTTTTCGGCGGCGGCATACTTTGACAAGCGCTTTTGCAATACGAATCAAACAAGTCTAAACTCAAGTACCCTCAGATTATGAAGTTGACTTACCGTTTGCGTTTTTTTCTCCAATGCACTCTTTTTCTACAGGCGTATGTACCGTTGTTCTTAGTACTCATTTTTATCTGTAGGTAGGTAGAAAAAAAAACAATTAGAAATACGTACGACAAACATTTCTCACTATCAAATTAATTGCTTATTCACATACAATAATAAAATAAATATAAGTAAGTAAAAACACTTTATTGCACACAGCATGGAAACAACACTCAACTGAATACACTTATGTACTTACTCAACTGAAGAACGGGAACACTGTGCACTGATTTCGTGTAAGTACACTGTTCGATCGCGATCTCTGGATGCGGCGTAAAGCGACGTGCTCTCTCTCTGGAGGTGCGTGGCTTACTGACGCACTATGGTCCAAAAGCATGACCTAGCTGGACATATTTCTATTATACTCTTAATGAGTTCCAAGGGACTTGTTTATTTATGATTTGCCTAAATTAAGCAAATTATTATTATATGGCCTTTTTTCTCTCTATTATTAACGTGAAAATTAAATCTCCAGTGTATCTTGACCTTTGTGTAAGAAGAACTACTAAGGCAGAAGAGGTCAGTTATAATTGGTTTTATTTTCAAAGAAAAAAGCATATTAATTTATTACAATTGTCACTGTCACCTAAAAAAGTAAGGATTAGCACAGATAAAAATACATGTTTTATTAATACAAAGTTTAATTATGAATGTTATAAATACACAGAACAACCCAATTTATCTACTCTTCTTCGTCAGAGTCATCGAAACTGGGTAAACTGACATTTCCCAAACTATCTTCACCGCGTATTTCTCTCACCAGTTCAAGTATTTTAGAATAAGCCATCGTACGTTTTTGCTCTGGAACACGGTCCAGCTCAAAAACTAATAATTTTGCGAACTCTACGTTTCTTGGATCTTCGGGTTGGTTTTCAGAGCAAAAATGAACATTTTTTAAAAGACTGGACTGACCTCGTACATCGGAATAATTCTTTCTATTTCTTTTATATATTGTACAGTCAAGAATATCTTCGTGTCGCACTTGCACTTCCTTATTTAAATTCACCGTTGATGATGAGCATTTAGGTTTTGTTTTTTCACATATTGATAACTTCCTCTTTTTATCACGAAAAAAGCTTTTCACTAAAATACTCGGTGAAGATGGAGGAGATCTGTCGTCAGCAGACATTTTTATTGAACGTTTCTTAACAAAAACAATTTACTTTAACAGTTAAGAAGCTACCAAACCGGCCTCTAACTGCTGACAAATACACGTAATGAGTTATTCATCTACCCGTCTTTTTCATATACGTAACTTATGGCATAATTCAGTTAACAACTACCCCAATTTCTATTTACTCATGAAATAGCTTGTAATTTTAAACATAATTCATATAAAAACGCAATTTCTAATAGCAAAGTAACTTTTTTGTATGTTATTCGTCTTCGCTATTTTCGTCATCATCACTGCTGATCGAGCTGTGAGTCAACAGTATTTGGTATTGAAGAAACAACCTTATTCACATTGGGAGCTATTAGCAATGCCAAAACTTCTGGAGGAAATGTCCCCTTATTTTTTTTTGGGATCTCTCTTAGACTATTGATCAAAGGATCTGATGTTATTATTAACATCGATACCATATCGCTGTTTGTAGAAACACGAGAACATCTACGAGAATGGTGTTGTCGAAATCGCCGGCAATCTTTATTCCGGGCCTCTTGTGCTTCTTCTGAAAGCTGCCCAATGGGCAATAAAAAATGCTTGATAATGTCTTTGCTGTGCACCAAGATCTTGTGCACAGTTGGAGGCATATAGTACCATGAATAATTTTGTAAATATAGTGATCTTGTTTCACGAGCTAGTTTTTCAAACGCATCCAAGTCAATATAATACCCTGACGTTAGTGCTCTTAGCAAAAAGCTGAAGTTTTTTATTATGTCTTCATTTAGGCCAGTAATCTCTGCACTCAATTGAGGGTTCTGAAAAAACCTTCGGGCAGTATTGCCATCATTTGTTGACCCGTAGCCAGGTTTTGGTTTATCTATAATGAGTCCTAATTTCTCTTTAAATAACGTTTTAATTTCATTCGATCTCTGCTGAACAGAATTTTGTTTGTCTTGTCCTCGTGCTTGCCATGCTTTAATGTCAAGGCGATAACTAATATGTAACAAGCATTCGAAGCATCTCATCAAAGCGTGGAGACTAGACAATCCAAAACCAAGTTTATCTGGGTCAACAATGGTATACTCCCTATTCTCATCGTTCAAATTTTTTGCTGTTAATCCGCAAAGGTAACACCTAAGTGATGAGGATGTTTCGGTTATTGCATTACATACTTTTCCGTCGATCATGGTTAGCAACAAATCATGTTTAACCGAAATTTTTCTTCCGTTTATTTCAAATACTGTCGGAACTAATTGATTTATTTCCTCTAAGATCTTATTAGTTTCAATAACTGTAAGTTCCGTGTTTTCTTTTGAGAAAATAAACTTTAACGGACGACAATACATGGTGGACGAGGGTCTAGGATTCTGCCAAACAATGACATTATCACCATCATGTAAACGAAGAGGCACGAACGAAAAAGTGAACAAAAATTCGTCAGTGTCGCTGGGATTAGTGAATTTTTGTTTATAGGTGCTGTATCCCGAACTCCCATCGCAGCCCCACTTGCTAATTAGTATAAATGTTGAGCTGGATACATTTTCTAAAACTTCAGTTTGAGCCAACAGAAGGCGTTCTACAGTTTTATTTAAAATAGCTTGAAGTTTAACTTCTACTAGCGTTTCGCTGACTGAAATGTACTCATCTGGAATATAACAATTATTTTTTGCTTTCATTACATTATGATAAGACGGATATACGTTGTGACCAGCTTTTAATGCCCATTTTCGAGTCTGTTGGTAAGTGTGGCGGGAACATTTAGCATCGACATAATATGCCAATGCTTCGTCACTCGATAGACAGCGTTGCGTGATGGGAGTAGATATTTGTTTTTTTATGTCACTAGCTTTTTGAGGGATTTCAGTTACACATTTTATAACATCCGCTACATCACGATTACCTGCTAATCTATTAGATATCTGGGCAGCCACAGCCAATTCGTCTGTGCTACGGGACTGAATCAAGTCGTCCACTCGTCTACGTTTAGTTTTGAGCGACGCTTGGTCAAACTCGATCTTTGGGCGCCCAGGACCCGGAGCAGGCTTATTTTCTAATTGTGAAGTAGATGGCTGTAGGTAATATATAACGGCAAATCTTAAATCTTCACCATTCAGCCAGTCAATACCCGCCGACGTTGTCTCAAAACGGTTTGTCGTTCTTCCGCAAGCCAGCCACTTTTTATCCAGATGTTGACAAATTCGGGAAATGTTAATTTTGATATTTCGTATGGACTCCTCCGTAACTTCATTGGAATGTAATTTCGTCGAAATTAATTCAAACAAACGAAGTTTTTTTTCGTTTTTTGGGTATTTAACCCAATTATGATAAAAAACTCTCCTCGGTATAGTAATTACGTTTTCTGAAAGAAAAACTTAGCTTTAGCTTAACTATAAATATGACGCGGTTCCGCAGCCGTCCGCAGTCTCAAATTTACATAAGCCAATACTATATGAATGAGACTATGACATAAAAAAAATACAGCTATGGGACATGAAATTACAGGTAGTTTCTGGTCTAATAAAGTTGAAATATGCACTAAAAATGTCATATAGATTGTGTTCATCAGTATTTTTCTCAGCAAAAGCGACTTTGTTTACAATTGTAATATTTACAAAACATAGTACTTACCATTAACTTCACGATCCATGATTAAAAAAATTAGGAACTTATCTTAAAACTAGTTAGAAATACATACAACTGAATACGGAAAGTGACTCACTTTAATAATCACGACAACGCTCGTAATGGCACTTCAATGATAATATTGCATTATTGGAGGGTACTTACATAAAGTTATCAACGGAATTGTGACCTCGGGAGTATATGCTATCGTTTTAACTAGTACTTTTGTAGAAATGCGGTGATCGTTTTTGTCCAGCTAGATCGGACTTTTGGGCCATAGTGTGACGGCCGCGCGCGCTCGCACTTGTATTTGTAGGATGCGCGACGCTCCATATTAATTAGTATGAAGATTTTGAGCGAAAAAACTGGGTCAGTTTGTGATTTTTTTACGTAAAATAGGTATATATTTATTAAAAAATGAAGATTGTATGGGCTTCCTTATGGTTTTAACTTTATTATTTAATAAAATTCATTTAATAATTCTTGTTAATTACGACTCAGTTGTTACAGTGCGGGAGTGCGATTTACACGTTTTTAGTGATATTCCGATAAAATTTTTTCAGTTATCCATAAGCATTAACTTAAATTCGAATGTTTCAAGCGCAAGTACCTTTCATTGGCTAGCTGTGTGATTTTTTTCAAGACTATGAAGCATCGTTTTCTGTATAATTCTATTACAGTCCCGACCCTCGATTGCCTATAGCCGACCCTTAATACAGTTGCGAAAAAATGAGAAAAACAACAAGTAAGGAATTTGAAACTTAATACAGTTGCGAAAAAAATAGAAAAACAATAAGTTAGGAATTCAAAACTTTTATATTACTAATTCTGTAACATTATTGTATTACAATACAGTTGAAGGATAATGAAGTAGTATAAAAATCAATTTATTTAATACAGTTCTATCATATTTATTAGTCCTTATTGAGCTGCGATAAATGTTGTTTGCCCTGTTGTGGTTCGAAATTTACAAATGGTTTTGACTGTTTAGAGGTGCCTGGCTGGGGTTCATAATTGGAATTCAATTTACAGGCATCTGGTTGAAAGTAATAATTTACCTCCGGTTCAGAGGAGGGTTGAGGTTCAAACACGTACTGTTTAGAGGGGCCTGGTTGGGGTTCAAAACTGTCGGAGTTGTCCGATTGAAATGTGGATACTTGCTTTGTTGGAAACTCTGCTGGGTTCGGCTTTATATTAAGTGATGATGATATTTTTTGTCCAATTTTTTTATTTGTTTTGTACTGAATTTTCAATTTATCCCTCTGCAACATTATTTGAACGCCAGCCACCATGTCTCTTCAGAGTTGTTATATCACCACCAGAGTCAGCGAGTAAGGTGGCTGACGTCCTTCTAAATGCATGTCCTGTATACTTATCAGCATCGGGCAAATTCAAAAACTTGGCAATTTCCTTGGGCATATTACCAAATTTATTAAGGCCTATGGACTGTGCTGTGCATTTACCTTTCTGGTAATTTTGGAAAAATCTGTTACTTTTGCCCTTTGATGATCGTTGACATTGATACTTTTTGACAATTTCGGCAAATGGGCCATCAACGGTAAAAGATCTTGGTATTTTGTTTCTGGTGTTAGGTATTTGTATTAGTAGTATATTTCCGTGACTTTCAATATCTTTCAGTGTGATGTTCGCCAGTTCCTCACGCCTGCAGGCTCCACAAACCCCAAATATGAGGGCAACCTACGAACAAAATCACACTTTACTTATAAAATCAAATGAATTACTTACTTTATGATTAACTAAAATCATAAATTTGAGTAAAATCATACCTTTGTAGCAAGATATAGATGATCTGGAGAATCATTAATGAACTTTTCCACGTTTTCTGCTGTTAATGCTTTTGATTTTTTACTTTGAAAACCTGTAGATTGTCTCTTTAAAAATGCAGTTAATTTATTGTAAGTTTTGATATCAATATCATTCTTTATCTTTATCATAGTTTTCAGCATCGAGTACTTAGACCACAAGGTAGAAGCTTGGTATTTTTTCGACAGTTCTTGAAAATAGGCTATAACAACGTTTTCTGAGAACGAGTTTGCCTTATGTTCCGTTTTCCAGTTCACAAACTGTTCATAAACAGCAATATACTTATTTTTAGATTTTTCTGGCAAAGGACTCTCATTTGCAATTGCAGCCTTCTCACAAATGTCTGGCGGTGTTAAAGCAAACTCTGATTCACTCATTTTATATTCAACTTTTTGAAAACTTAAGTTTGGTAAACAATTAACTATTCTCGCCTCGGCGAATGATGGGTCCTATGACACTGACAGTTATTCCGACACTACAACCTTGTAGTGGCGTCATCGTTACATTAGAATCAAATTGGAGGCGTCTAAAATTGACACTTATTAATTGTAGGTAGATATATGCCATTTTAATGATATTCCGTTGGAATTTTCACAATTTTTAAAATTTATAAGAAACTAGCGACCCGCTTTCGCTTCGCTCCGGATTAAAGTATTATACATATAAACCTTCCTCTTCAATCACTCTATCTATTAAAAAAAACCGCATCAAAATCCGTTGCGTAGTTTTGAAGATTTAAGCATACATAGGGACAGACAGCGGGAAGCGACTTTGTTTTATACTATGTAGTGATTATCTGAATCAGACTTTACGTTTACGTCTTGCCAAACTTACTTCGTTTGGAAGATATCGACTAGTGTGAAAAAATATCGATAAACAAATGTCGATAATGGTAACAAGTATACAAATTACAGTAATGTCACCTAAAAACTTTTAAAACTACTTTATGTTAGATGAAAATAAAACAACGTGAATTTATCAATGTATTATTTAATCAGAATCCGACAATCGTGCATTACATTCGGTTTGATTTTCGGTGTCCGAATCTGAATCAGAACTACAGGACTCTGCAACATTAATTATAAATGGTTCATCCACTATGTTATCGTATTTTACGTCGCGATCCCAGTCTTCCAAACATATTGTTTTTGTTCTTTCGACCACTTTCCGCCAATCTTCGGGGGTTACGTGATCGCACGCTTCTTTTAATAGTGTCATCATTTTATTTGATGTAAAAGGCGGAGTTGTATGTCTTGCTGCATAACCTTTGACTTGTGCCCATATCATCTCAATGGCATTGTATTGACAGTGGTATGGTGGTAGTCTTATTATCGAATGACCTCTGGATTTTGCCAATTCGTCGATTAAATAATTCTTTTGTGGTGTCCCCTTGTTTTACAGACAGAAAATTTACAGAATTTTGTTTCACAGAAAATGTTTCATATACTGTTCGGTTCTTGTATTTTTGTTTCGAATAATTTTTTTTCAAAACTATTTATTTGAAAGAAACAAATTCCACAGAAAATCAATTTAATGAATTTTATAATTTAATTTTTTCATTAAACAAACCTATCAAACAATATAATATTTTTTTAACGATACCGTCTTTAACAGAATATTTTTTCATAGACCGTATCACTTCGTAGAATTTTCATTACTTAGACAGCTAATTTCTGCTGAAAGCTTATTGTTTCCAGATTTTTTTTTAATGGTCACAGGTCTAACCTAACCTACGTAACCCACGCTTAATATAATCTGAAAACAATAAGGTAACAGCAGAAATTAGATTTCTAAGTAATGAAAATTCTGCGGAGTAGTACGTTCTATGAAATAATGTTCTGTAAAAGAAGAGTACACCAACCACAACAGTATACAAAGTCGTGGGAAACTCAATATTCTGTGAATAATTTTTGTGAAACACTATTGTACGAAATTACTATTTGGAGAGTAAGGGTACACCAATAATAACAAAATCAATACAACATAATACAAATTATCTTTAAGTATAAGGGTTATAAGCTAAATACTATAGTATGATATAAATATGAGTGAGCGACCATGACCTCTCTGGGCAGAACCGACTTGAATAGGTTAGGTTAGAAGGCTAAGGCGGGAGCGAAGCGAAGCAAGCTCCCGCCTTGCCTTCGAGGTTATTTTTTTTACATCTCTTGAATAAACTGTGCGAAAAAAATTGATTGTAAATAAAAATAGTTGTATGCGTTTATATTATACATAAGATGAACTTACTGTCTATAAAATAAGGGTTTACCAATAATAATTGCTACAGTGCATTTGAGTTTCATATGCATATATTTCAAATAGTACATAAAACGTAACTATACGTAACTATATAGTAAACAGTAAATTACAATTTTAAATTTTTCCCGATTGCACGTAATAATTTAATTTCAGAATAATCTTGTTTATGCTCCAGTATTTGATTAATACGGTCATCTTTGTCTGAGTATTTTCGTTTTTTAGGTTTTGATGGGCTACCACATTGAATTTTTTCAATATCAGCCGTGTTTGATATTGATTCTTTAATTAGTTCCTTGATGAGCAGGTAGGTCTTGGGATTAGGTTTACCGATCATTCCATTAATTTTATGATGCCAACCTTCGGCTGCATTCTGTGTTCTTGGCATTTTCATAGTATTTAATTCATGGCAACTCCAAAATTCAGGTGAGTATTTGGGTTGGCTACTTATGGTGCCAAAAATATAGTTCTCTTGAAACCAATTCGCCATCATTTTACTGTCGTCATCTTCTAAACTTTCCATAAATTTTTGAAAATAAATGGGTATTTCTGAAGGTTCCAAGTAACTAAGTGCTACAAGACTTTTCATTTCAAGATTGAATTTTATATTCTTCGCATATTTTTTTGAGAGTTTGTTTGCTTGTATTCTTCTGTAAAGAAAAATTGGTCCGCCTGTAGCAAAGGGGGCGCATTAAAAGGACTTAGAAAAATTTTGACCAAAAATGAAAATTTTATAGTAATCACAAAACACTTAGAATAATTTCATTCTAAACGCTAAAATAAGCATGTTTTGTAGAGAAAACTTTTTCTCTAAAATCAAAAATGGCCGAGATAATTGACTTTGAAATTTCTAAGCACTTGTAAAATTTACAAGGCGTCAAGGGACAATCTTAAAGAACACATTAAAATAAGCGCATTTTACTTGAAAAACTTTTTTCTAAAGTTAAAGATGACTGAGATAGACTCCATCAAAGATTACAATAGTGAGGTCGACGGAGGTCCGCTTCGCGGACCTCCTATTCTACGTAGTTTTGGCGCTTCGCGCCTGGACAACAAACTAACCTAACCTAAACCTATTTGATTTTATCTTATAGACCACGTTAAAATAAGCATGTTTTACTTGAAAAACTTTTCTCTAAAATCAAAAATTGCCGAGATAATTGACTTCGAAATTTCTAAGCACTTGTAAAATTTTCGCCGAATGACTTTAAATCGGAGCGCAGAACACGTCCGCACACCACGGTGCCCGATCGCGCGGTGTGCCCGCGCGGTTTAATGCCCAATAGGTAAACCCCCCACCACGTCCCGAACCGAGGTGATGTAAGCGCTTGAATATCATTGATTTTTTAATATTACTTTCTTCGGAACTTTGATATTTTAAAGTGTTAAATTGTAAGAAATTAGATTGAAATTAGATTTGCGAGTCATGGAACCTTTAAAGTTGATACTGGCGCGGAATTTTTCTATATGGAATTTTGCGTCAGCAATTAACAGCGAGGAAACTGCAATCAACGCTGCCAAGAAATGGCTACTGATACCAGAGAAAGTGCCAAAATGTCCTCATTGCGCTGGTTCGATGCACGCCGACAATAAACCCAGTTATAAGCTGGGTTTTCGTTGGCGTTGCTCAAAACGTGGCTGTAGAAAAATATTGTCGCCCCTAAAAAATACATTTTTCGAGCGTAGCCAGGTGTCAATCCTGGCTACGTTACGATTAACGCTGCATTTTTTGAGGGGCGACAAAGTAACACAGTCGGCCATCGACGTTGGTGTAACTGTGAAGACGGCAATTCAGATTTTCCACTTTTTAAGAGAAGTGTGTGAAGTTGCCGAAGCCCACGACGGGCAAAAAATAGGCGGCCCCGATGACGTGGTGGAGGTGGACGAAAGCCACCTCTATACCAGGAAATACCATCGGGGACGCCTATTGCGTAGCCAGACGTGGGCTTTTGGCTGCATAAGCCGCCTTACAAAGCAAATCCACGTCCAGTTGATTCCCAACAAAACGCGACTGACGCTGGACCCGATCATAGAATCGGCAGTCGCAGAGGACTCCTACATAATGTCCGATATGCATCGGGCATATGCAGGAGTCCACTTGCGACTGGGAATGCGCGGCCACGCAACAGTAAATCACAGCGTGGAATATGTGAACGGCACGGTCGATATTCCCGCTGCTGCTGCTCTTGGGGAGATCATCCCAGACTCCCAATTAGTACGTGTAAAAGTACACACTAATACAATAGAGCGACAGTGGCTAGAGTTAAAAAAGCATTGTCGAGCGTGCCGTAGCGATCGCCGGCTTAAGTGGTACATGGGAGAGTACATGTACCGCAGAAATGTACTCCGCCCACTGCCTACGGAAGCTGCCAGGTTTCGTCGCCTAATTTATTTATTTATTTATTTATTTATTTATTTATTTGGGAAACAAACAGCATAAAATAACACACTGAGATACAATCATAACTTAAAAAATACATTAGCCAAAACAGTTTCCACTTGTAAACAAAAACATTTCAGTTGCTCAGGCTAGACTTTAAAACTACATTTATTTTTCTTAAATAAAACAATATTTGCATAGTATGTGATACTTAACTTATGTTGTTAAATCATTTTAACTGAAACTGAGTATTTTACAATTATATATTATTCTCTTTCTTTATACATACATAATTTTCGTTTTATTTAGATACTATCATTGCTACATTTTTATGCTTTTAAGTTATCTTGAGTTATTTTGGTTATTGCAGAGACAAATTCATTTATTTCCATACAAAATATATCTGTGTCAGAAAACAATTCGTTATGTTTTTTACAGGCCCTTATAAGCAGTCTATTTCTTGCATATGCAGTACGACCAGAAGGGATAGAGAATAGGTTCGAGGAACGGGTTCGTCGATCCGCGCACCGAAAGAATATGTTAGAAAGCAAATTAGGCGACTCCAAAAATCCGTTTATAACCTTGTACAGGAATGTTTGATCCTTGATAACACGGCGCCCTTGGAGAGACATAATACTCTTAACGTCAAAGGATTTAAATTTGTACTTCATGCGCCTGATGAACTTGTTCTGAATACTTTCGACTGCATCAATATGCACTTGAAAGTGGGGGCTCCAGACTGTGGATGCATATTCTATATTGGATCTAACAAATGCATTAAAAAGTAGTTGCATAGTTTTGGGTTGTTTAAATTCTCTACCCTGGCGAAATATAAATCCCAACATTTTATAGGCCTTGGAGACCATTATACCAATATGACAAGTAAGTTGCAGTTCGCTGTCGAGGTATACACCAAGATCTCTAACTTGTGTAACCCTCTGAAGAACTTTATCGTTAAGCGAATAATTGTACATAAAGCTGTAACGTTTACGAGAGAACGATATAGTGTAGCATTTATCGACGTTTAAGTGAAGCTTGTTTTTTAAACAGTATGTACTTAGTCTATCTAGATCACTTTGTAGGTTGATGCAATCTTTTTCTGATTTAATACTAGAAAATATTTTTGTATCGTCAGCATACAGTAGTACATGGGAATGTTGAAAACATTCGATCACGTCATTAATGAATATGTTAAATAATAACGGACCTAAATGGGAGCCCTGAGGAACGCCCGAATGGACAGGGACAAACGTGGAGGTATATCCCTTGACTGCCACTGCTTGGGTTCTATCGCGAAGATAAGACGTAAGCCACCTCAATAGATTACCGTGTATGCCAAAGGTATCAAGCTTTTTAATTAGTATAGAATGTGAAATTCTGTCAAATGCTTTTGAGTAATCTGTGTAAATCGTATCAACTTGATAGCCCCTATCCATAGCATCGAGAGCATAGTCCATTAGCTCACAAAGATTAGACTCCGTCGAACGTTTACTAATAAAGCCGTGTTGTTGTGTAATAAGCCTAGGTCTTATTGCGTGATAAAGGTCGTGATATATAATTTTTTCAAAAACTTTAGGTATGACGGATAATTTTGAGATGCCACGGTAATTTGTAACATTATGTTTGTCCCCACTTTTAAAAATAGGGACTACGAGTGAACGCTTCCACAGGAACGGCAGTACACCAGTCTTTAAAGATAGATTAAATAATAGAGTTATTGGTAACTTTAACGTTTCACTACATCTTTTTAAAAATACAGGATGAATACCGTCGGGTCCGCTGCCTTTAGTCACGTCAAGAGCCTTTAGATAGCTGTTTACTAAGTTTAAAGTTATATTTATATTACTAATAACACAATGTTGAGATGTCATACTTATTAAATTATGGTCGGAATTACTGGAGCTTGTTGCTGTTATATTATTTTCTTTAACAAAGACCGATTGAAAAAACGAATTAAATAAATTAGCTATACTCTGACCGTTTGTGCCTGTGCTGTCATCTAAGTAAAGTGTTTCAGGAATACCACTGTTATTTTTTCTAGATTTAAAGTAAGTCCAAAAAGCTTTAGAATTTTTATGTATGTTATTTTCAGTCCGAGACAAATATAAGCTATAGCAGTAATCCTCCATTTTTTTTATTTGAGCTCGTAATTCCGAAAATTTGTCATAATCGGCTTTTCTATTGTAAATTTTCCATTTTCTATGAATTTTTGTTTTTTTTCTCAATAATCTAATTAAGGGGCGGGAGTACCAAACGGGAAATTTATTTTCGTTACTATTAGCTAACCTTGTGGGAACTAAATCATTAATGACTTTATTCAAAATTTCATAAAATTTATCAACGGCATTTTCGATATCGTCAGGGGAGAGAATAAGTTCCCAGTCGACTTTTTCTAATTCCGCATTAACAATCTCATAATCGGCAGCAAAGAAGCGACGAACAATATGATATGCCGGCTTTAAATTCTTTTTTTTTAGCCCTACGTCTATTTGAACACAAAATACCGGATGGTGACCATCAATAGGGACCAGAGGGTCCACTACAGACATGCCACAATCATTATTTGAGAAGACTAAATCTAATTGCCTATTATTTTTATTTGGGATGTTATTAAATTGATTCCAATTGGTAAAACTCATAAAAGCCGATAATTGAGATGTCAGGTTGTTATGATAAGGGTTTTCCATTCTGAGTCGTTTTTGGCAGCCGTCTATAGGCACCCAAACAATCTCTGCAATGTTAAAATCGCCCAAAACCACAAATATATCATCTGGGAAGTCCGTATAGAAGTCTGATAAATAATCAAATAATGCTTGTTGAGATTCAATTTGATATTTGGTTTGTGGAGAATAACATGACAATAATCGTATTTTTTTCTTAACGGGACCCTGAGAAAGTGAAACATCGATCCAGGTTACATCGGCATCATGTAAGGCCACCACTGGGCGGAGGTCGCGCAGCTCCGCCCTGAACTCGCGCCTCACTGCTATCAATGTTCCTCCGCCGCGTGTCAAGTTCGTGCTGTCATAGTCGCGATCGGTGCGGTAGACATTATAACGGGGGTCAAAAAGCTCACTGTTAAAAATCCCTGGCAGAAGCCAAGTTTCGGAAATACAAATGAAGTCGTAATCCTGTTTCAGCACGTTACGAAGAAATTCACTTGTCTTCGACCTTAACCCTCGTGCATTTTGATAATATATATTAATAGCCATTTCTAAAAAATATTATTAATAACACTAATGGAACTAACATGAAGTAAATGACTAGTAAAGATAAAATTAAAGTTAATTTAATCCAATTACCGTTGACGACGGCTCCCGTTCTCTGATTTAACTTGAAGTGTAGCATACGATTATGACTAAATATAAATGATTTAATATTGACTTTGACTAGACTGCAACAAAAGAACTGATTACAATCGCTGACATTTATGTTTCTGCAATAATATAAGGTGTAACAACTAAATAAAGATATATAACAACATTTACTTATTTGTATGGTGACAAAAACAGTACATTTAAATGTATTATTTATGTGAAGAGAGTTAACACCTATGATATCTTGTTTAAAGCCTCTTCAGAAGTTATACAGGGTGTAAGGGACGGTCCAACGAAAACTGAAACTGTGGTTTCAGACCATTATACTGAACTGAAATCCGTTGGAATTTTTTTGCGGAAACGTAAGGTTAAATTTTGACTTTTTCAAACAAAACTCAGCGCGCAATGAAACCGTCACTTCTAGTACGCAGAAGCAACGCGATAGGTAGTTATAGTACGTTTATCAATGGGAGCGGGCGCGGCCGCGCCGGCCGCCTCACTCGTCGATCGCCGCCGGCGTCGGTCGGTTCATTCACCCGCGGTCACGTGTCCGCGCGCGTGATTCCCTACATAACGTAGAAATAATCTCTCCCTGTTTAAAATAATCAACAATTACCTACTGCCTTCAGTGTCTACTTATTAAACGACATCAATGGTAACAAGGTTTTTTAAAATTAATTAACTTGCCTACCTATCTACTTCTTATTTTTTTTAAGTACCTGATGATAAGAGGTTATCGGCATTGAGTGTTTAACATGCTCGTGGTTATGGGTTATGAAGGCACCTACCTACTGAGTATTAAACTTTACAGTTACCTAGGTATGTTATGATGACCTTATAAGCAAAGTTAATAGGTACATAAGTTTACAAACTTATGTGGCAGCAACTAACCATCATCCAAACTCCTTTTGTCTAAAGTTTAGCGTTATTAGCAAACAATCTCTCTCAAATCTAATAACGTTAAATACCGTAGGGACCTACCTACCTACCTACCTAATTTAATTTTAAAGCCTGACAAGATTCTATTTGGCCCTATTTCAATACAAATTAGTATTGAAATAGGGCCAAGAATCTTGTCAGGCTTTAATGATGGATTACTTACCGTCCGACAACTTCTTTAACTTTTTATTTGGTAGTAGTAAGGTGGGTAGGTGCCCTATTTTTGACTGGAATGGTAAACAAGTGGGTAGTTAGGTAGGTAATTTTTCATGCGTAGAATAAACAGTTTTTATTGTAGGTTACTCTTAAAGTTCATCAAAGGTTATCCAACGAGTTGGCACAAATCACAAGACAGAAATACTAGCTAGCACACGTACAATAACACACGAAAGAACAGACTCATAAACCAACACTCGAGCAAAGGAAATCAGTAAGAAAACAAAAACGCATTGCGCACACCAACAGGTAGGTGCCTACGCACACGCACAGCCTCGAGAAAAATAAGATTAGGTACCAAGTTCAGATTCAAAGTTTAAATCTATCGGCGGTTTGAATATTGGTTATTTAATTAATAAATTGCAGAGCTATTAACCGCCGCGCCGCCCAGAAGTAAATACCTACCTACCTACCTAGTCCAGTCGAAGCATTTATAACATTTTAGTGCGTGCGGCCGAAGCACAAGGTTCGGCAGTAGGTAAGTTTAGTTTACCTGTTATTAGTTCGATAACGAATTGAAAAGTGATTGGTTTCAAATAATAACATTCCAGGGCTGGAATTCTACAAGGTAATAACGATATCGTTTTTTACCTGTTTCCGTATTGTCAACGTTTTGATAACTCTTATGTCATTTACAATAATGGCGACTGTGACATAAACGATTCTTAAACGTGTCAAACACGATATCGTTTTAACGCACCTGAATAGAGGCCCAGGCAGGCATTTGTAAATTCAATTAAACAAGCGTTGTTTCTACTTAGATAAAGATAGTGGCAGGTAGGTACATACCTACTTATCGGGCTTAGGACCGTCAAAAACACCGATTACAGTATACTTAATAGAATAGCACAAACGATTCTAAAGTAAAAAAGTGATATTTGCGACGTCTACCTATTTAAAAAAAAAAAAACAATTATTAAAGTTATGTAAACGATTGTAAAATCAACCTAATCACATCGATGAAGCTTCTTATAAGTTTTAAATTACCTTGAGTGTTGTTCGAAGTGTCCTCCTCTGTTTGAGTGGCACACCAAAGCACGTCTTTTCAAATTGTCTGACATTTGCGACAAAAGTGACAAAACAAACAAACTCATCACTTCGCACAGTACCAATCGAATGCTGATATTATCAGTCGTCTTAAGCTCACTACCTAATATTGTTTATTTATTGCACACTTTCGATTTGCATAAACTTAACCGTTTAAATTCACCAACGTTGGTTATGTACGCTGCACATTGGTAGGTAGGTACCTACGCACCTAAAATTGTCGCTCGTGAAGGCCGGTTCGGGAATCTTTTCCGATACGTAGTTTAAAGCTCTTAGTTAACTATCACCACACTCATTTGAATTCGCACCATGTCAGTGTATTCCCGAATTACTTTGCAAACATTCGATTTTGCACCACCGGCGGACTATAATAAAATACGGACGTTACCGTTGCGCGCGGCGTGCCGTCTCAAACTGTAAAACAAAACAAATACTTAAGACAAAAAAAACATAAAAGTTCGCCAAATTTCAAAGGGTGCGAGTGAGAGGGCATCGGGGCGCATCCGCTAAGTACCTGCTTAGTTGCTTACCTAGTTAAAAATGATTTAACAAAGCCGAGCCGCGCCGTGTTAACAATTCTTAAACATTAAAAGGATACTTAGGTACGAAGTGTGTCATTAATCAGTTACGTTACATTATTCACCGGGCCAGTAAAACTTACCAGTTTAAGATAACGGCCTCTAGGTACTCATGGAACCGATCAATACTGATTTTGATTTGAATTTTAACTTAAAAAAGAATAAGTAGGTAATAATCTATGGCCTTAATAATCGCTCGCCCGGTCGACGGTTAGACATAAAAACCGTTTTTAAGATATAACAGCTACGCCCCTCCAATGTGTGTACGGTGCTGCATGTGGATGCATTTTTAATAGGTCGCCTATCTAGTGTGGTGTAAATAATGCACATATCGAACATACCAGTCTTTCCTCTGCTCTTACCATGTAGCATCTTGTGGCAAGCGGCGGTCTAATAAAATTTTAGAATAATCATTAATTACATGGCGGCAAACAATTTGTTTTCCCGAAACTTGTCTTTGCTGTTGAATTTGACCCTTTTTCGGGTCCGTAGCTAACTGTGTACTGATTTATTTATTTTCTACTTCAAATTACAGTACCTACGGTTAGCCATTTAAGTAGCTTTACACTCTTGGTGCTTTGTCACTTTAACGTCATGTTTAAACTACTGCACTGATATTATGAAGGTCTTAAACCGACAAGGTACTAAAGTGTGCAGCTACTTATAAGGCCAGCTACCACAGCGAAAATCTTGAGCACTTTGGAGCCTTTTCATAATAAGTTTCTAGCTCAACGTCAAATGCCTACGACAAGCATGACAAGGCTCAAGTATGCTGCTTTATTTTATTAGGTGACTGTATTTGTGAGACTGTTATTAAGTAGGTACAGTCAAGGACGTTAATTGTTATGCCAATATGGAACCCTGTCACAATGACAGCGTCAAACCACATGAAAGAAAAAGGTAAAATAATTATAGTGGCATAACGGCATTAAAGTCCTTGACTGTACGAGAGGTTGGCACTCTTCTTCTACTTTTGGGTAAGTACACAAGTAGCTCCAATGCTGCCGATTATCTGAGGTAATTTCTACTGCTGTGATTCAAGCAAACAAGTTGGCCTCTATTCTACCAGGTTAATTTTATTTTTCGGTGTGTTCACCGGGTTAGAATAGTGCCACTCCATGTCTTCCCGTGGATGTCGTAAGAGGCGACTAAGGGAATAAGGGCTTCTAGTATTGTTAGGCAATGGGCTTGCAACCTGTCACTAATACACTAGTAAACATCTCAGCCTACTTTTGCAAAATGTGGTTACAAAATTATTAACATGTCTTTTTAGAGTTGGTATTTCTGTAGCTCTGCCTACCCCACTCTGTGAATGAAGGCGTGATGTTATGTATGTATGTATGTAATTTTATTTTCAGTCTAATAAAACCTACCAGTCTGTAATCGTGGGAGGAGCGCATCCAAACTGCTAACGTTACCGTTTCTTTTTGGTACTCGTATCTCGAAGTGGTGGCGCGACGCGTGTTTGATTTTTTTTTTCATCACAGCACCTCAAAAAGGGTGGTTTTGCTGTTTAAAGACAGAGAGCAAAAGTCGATTTTGCTACGAGCGTGAGCGAGCGTGAGACAATTATAGGAGATTGTACAAGAAGGGCATAAAACCAACCATTTTATCCAAGACTTATGGTACCTATCCATCCGAGCCAGCAGGCGAACTTTTTCTTGGAATTAAGGCAGCAAAGATTGTTGCATTTTTTCCATTAGTCCATTAGGTGTGAGCATTATTTCCTCTTCACTTGACGACATTTTAATTAAATTCCGTAACACAACAAATTTTGCAAAGAAAACAACTAATTAATAGGCCCAAACGAGACAAAAACCTGTTTCCCGCCACTGTTTCTTTCTTTTTTTTGTTAAATGTTGTGCATGAGATTTTTAACTTAGGTTCAACGGAGTGCTGCCAAGTCATACGTTGATTTTCTAATGTTTCTGTAAATAATGCTTGCTTTTAATAACAAGTTTACTTAGAGCAGTCACCTCGTCTGTCTGTCTGGCTGTAGTAGGGCTTGGTTGTCAAATAAAATGTTATTTTATGCAGTCTATACCCAGCATAGAGAAGGACTTTAAAAGCATAAGAAGTGAAAAGTAACATTTTAATTAATTTTCACAATGTGTAAAGGTGGTCGTGGTGTGGCACCATGCGGGCGGCGGGGTGATGGCGTTTAATGTTCACCATGTGGTCTTTTTTACCTTAAGGTAATATTTTCCCGCTGCTGCGGTGAAAAGTAGTATGTGCAACAGAATTCTTGTTTTGCAGCAAAAAACAACTTTGCTCTCTTGCACAAATAACTCTTATCTATCTCTCATGTTCGGAGAATATCTCAATGGCGGGATGAGAAAAGAAATTACATTCCCAGGTACGTAAGTCATTTTGAAAAATAATAATTAATAAACTCATTTTTTTAAACTCGATTAAGTTAAACAACATTCGGTTTAAAGAAATCATTTTTGCATCACAATAAAATTGAGACGAAGTAACATTAACTATTTCGTCCATATTATTTGTACGAGCAACGCAAACGCATTTGAGACGTTTTTTTGAATTAGCAACTTACACTAAGGTCTCTGAAGTTACGTGCGTTAAAGGGACTAGTAACTTTGAGCGGACGCATAAAAGGCATCGTGGTTTATTATTATTTTATGTCTATCTTTAAATGTTACGTTGTTATGTTTGTGTAGTTATGGAATATCATAGCTTAAGATGATTCTAGTAAGAGTTCCAGCAAGAAACGAAACTTGACTGATATTGTCAGCAAATTTAAGAACAAAAAACTAGAAAGGGTTCTATTTTAGTTGGTTTTTCCCTCTATTTCAATCGTATCGCTTACGATTTGGACGCCTGTACTGTCAAGTTAAATAGTAGTAGCCCGCCCCAAACCTACCTCATTAGTTCCCTCATAAATTGTCAAGCAAACGTACGAGTGTACAGGTTGATAGCTAAATTATTATTGATACAAATTTGTCATTTGCTGAGAAATACTAGTTTATTGTTTTTATTCTTTCAAGTAAACAAATCGTACCAACCCTCTTACTTCATGGTTTCATGGTTTCAGTGAGAACGAGCAAGTGAAAGTAAAGGTTCTTTATTTTCCCAGGGAACTTAAGATTTCAAACAGTGATCAGTTAAAATAAAATGTGGGCCCGCGCTATTTTTTAGTGTGCCGAGAACAATGCGTTCTATGTACAAACAACCACGCGCGGATTCGCATTTAATCTGCATTACTCCTGACACGCATTCAGTGTGTCGAAGCCTTTATATCATGAATGGAAGACAATCTGTGCAGTTTTTTATTAAAACATTTGAGATACTAATTCACTGCCAATTAAAATCACTGCTAATTATAAATAATGACCCTGACACGATACTTACACGTAATGAAACTAATGAAACCGACCAATATGACATTTGAGTTGGTGTCACGACGACTGAATTTCGTACTAATCTTTAAACCATATTTTCTCATTCAATGAATCATAGAATTATTTGAATCCAGATCATCTCAACGGCAAAATGTCCGTCTCAAAATGTCAAGTCAATGAGTAGGTTCCAAATAACTGAATTTCATAATACTGTGATATTTAGATCCTAATCTCAGATTGACTTAGGTACCACGTGTTTTTTAATCGACAAGTAGTGAATATCTGACAAATAAATGTAGCCCTTTCCCTTTCTTACACTCGAAAATAGACAAAATGAGGGCTGTCGTTAGTTGAAAGATAAATCTACTTGTCGATTGTGAAAAAGGTCTTATAATGACTCGCACACATACACATAACATCACGCCTTCATTCCCAGAGTGGGGTAGGCAGAGCTACAGAAATACCAACAACTCCAAAAAGACTTAATTTGACGATTCTGTAACAACATTTTGCACATGTAGGCTAAGATGTTAACCTGGGCTGGAATTCTACATGGTAATAACGATATCGTTTTTGACCTGTTTCCGTATTGTCAACGTTTTGATAACTCTTATGTCATTTACAATAATGGCGACTGTGACATAAACGATTCTTAAACGTGTCAAACACGATATCGTTTTAACGCACCTGAATAGAGGCCCAGTGTATTAGTGACAGGTAGCAAACCCATCGCCTAACAGTACTACAAGCCTTTATTCCCTCTTTAGACGTAGTCGCCTCTTACGACATCCACTGGAAGACATGGAGTGGCACTATTCTAACCCGGCAGCCACACGGGGTATAATGACTAAAATTTAAAAATTGACAATTCTTATAATACCAGAATCCGGATTATTTGATTAGATTTGAACGGAGATGGCAGATAGCGAACTAAGACCAAGTTGTTTGATCAGTAGTTAACTGAAATAATTATTTAAAAGAATAAGTATCAAAATTTTTACATATTTCGTTTAGTTTTTTTTTTTTTTTTATGTTAAGGAGAAGGCACACGAGCACTCAGGCCACCTGATGGTAAGTGGAAACTGAGACCCATAGACATTTGAATTGACTTTTTTTTTTTTGTTTTAACCATTAGTTACGTTTTTTAATAATTATTTTACTTAACTACTAACTGATCAAACAACAGGCCCTAAGCAAGTTAAATAAAAGCTTGTAAAACAGACAAGTGCGAGTGTCACTCGCACATTAATGGTTCCGTAAAACCCTGTATGAAGAAAGTTTCACTTTAAGACAAATTAAAGAAATCTGTGATGAAAAAATATCACCCACGCGTCATTTGACCCAGAATCATTTGTTTATTTTAATAATTTTCCGTTACGTGTAATTCATTAAATTAACCAAAGTAAATACAGCTGATTTTCATGTCGAGGTTGGAACATTTAACGGTATTCCAATGATTGTAGTGATTCAAGCAAACAAGTTGGCCTCTATTCTACCAGGTTAATTTTATTTTTCGGTGTGTTCACCGGGTTAGAATAGTGCCACTCCATGTCTTCCCGTGGATGTCGTAAGAGGCGACTAAGGGAATAAGGGCTTGTAGTACTGTTAGGCGATGGGCTTGCAACCTGTCATTAATACACTAGTAAACTTCTTGGCCTGATCGTGCAAAACGTGGTTACAGAATTATAAACAAGTCTTTTTAGAGTTGTTGGTATTTCTGTAGCTCTGCCTACCCCACTCTGGGAATGAAGGCGTGATGTTATGTATGTATGTATGTATGTAATTATACCAGCAGTTTCCTGCGACTCCGTCCGCGTCGAAGTCGTTAATCGCGGGTAAAAACCCTATGTCCTTGGTCGGGATTTAATTTATC
This sequence comes from Acleris holmiana, assembly GCA_949316455.1. Taxonomy (NCBI): domain Eukaryota; kingdom Metazoa; phylum Arthropoda; class Insecta; order Lepidoptera; family Tortricidae; genus Acleris; species Acleris holmiana. Next base: position 10,102,260 of record OX438782.1, on the reverse strand, counting down.
TAGCTCCATACCAAATCTCATCGAACATCTATTCAAAATACAAATAGGAAAAATAGTTCCGCGGTTTTTTTGTAAAGTGATGTTTTTAATGCTTGCATATTTAGCCAACAGATTCAAACTTGGAAACCATTTTAAAAGTAATTGGACCACGCATAATTAAAGAGTTCGGCCTTAATATGATTAAATAGATTCATATTCGAAATAATTAATCGTGTTTCACGAAATTAAATCCTTTTTTTTTAATATTTGCACAATTGACATTTTGAGGTTATTTCGACACCCAAAAATATGGTCCATACACAATCACTGAAAATGGCGATAATCCTCCATTCACAAACACCGTGATTGGTTGTTTAGGGGTTTCCAAAGTAAATAAATAAAAAAACTTTAATCCCTAGATACAAGGAGCTTTAGTCCCGATTCGCAGAGATTTAAGTAGCATTTTAAGAGCATGAGAAATGAAAAAGTAATTTTATTTCTATGTGCAAGTAGGTAGCGAAGTGAAGCGCTGCAGGAACAGGTACCTACTGGTGGTACTTGGTGACCTCGCGCAGAATATGGCCAGCGCCTCCTTATTGAGCCGGCAGTGGTTGTGCTCGACCGCGTTGAGCGTGCGCGACACGCAGCTGACAGCCCGCTCACTGCGGATGGCGTACCAGTGCGCCAGCACGGTCGACATTATTTAAAAATTGTTT
>OX438782.1:10014968-10101365 GCA_949316455.1 Acleris holmiana | reverse complement strand
AAAGTACCCAAAGCTTAGATTTAGTTTTAAGTACTTAAATAAAATTTTAATATTAGTTAAAAGGAGAAACACACAAATATTATAGTTAATACTAAACAACAGAGATGTTATATTTACTAGGCACGCAGAGAAGAACTTATTAACTGATACTGATGTTCGATTCTTTACGCGTTTGACTTGTACTAGGGGTTGCGTCTTCCCGCTTTTTGATCTTCGCAATGTCATTTTCTGTGTGTATCGCAATAATCGGTGACGCGTCGGAAGCTCGTACAAGTATTGTCGCATTCGAGATCCATTTGTATTTGTAATTAGCTTGTTTTGCTGCTTCGCGTACTGCACGAAAAATTCTTTTCCTGCGTAGTGTTAAGTGCTCATTTATGTACAAAGTGTGCGGTGCTCCGGGTATACCTAGCTCTGCAGATGTCAATCCCCTCTTGGCGCGGAACGCGGCCAGCACGTTGTCGCGCAGCACGCGCGAACCGAGCTTGACGATAATGTGCTTCGGTTTGTTAGTGTCCGTAGCGTGCCGCACACGGTGTACGCTGATTATATCGCTGCGGTTGAGCATGCATCGTATTTTCTCGCCTAATGTGACTATTAAATTAAGCAGGTTTTCATTATTTTTTTCTGGGAGATTTTGAATTTCTAGGTTGCATTGCCTAGCCTGTTGTTCCAGGGTGTCCATTTTTAATTCCAGCGATGATATTGAGTTTTCAAATTGTATTATATTTGAGGACCGTTTGGAACACTCAGCCACTGTCCCTTTAAGCTCATCGTGTTGGTCGGATATAAATTGGGTACTAACTTGAAGGTTGCTGACTTCACTTGTGAGCTTACCCAATTCTCCTTTCATGTTGTTTTGCTCGGAACGCAAGTAATCCAGTTCTTTTCGCATAACCGCCTGGTAGTTTTCAAGATCGTCTCTAACAGATAAGATGCTGGAGGTGACAGTGTCAATTTTGGTACCTAGGTCTAAGCGTAGTTCTTGAAAGGCAGTGGTAAAGTTTGATTGCATAGATGTAATCGCTTCCACTATTTCACAATCCGGTTGTTTACGCTTATGTCTCATAGTGTTTATTAAACTATTTTCTTGTTCAGAAGTGAGGTCTGGATTGGATGCATACGGTTTATTTGGTGAGCGGGGCATCATTTTCCACCAGTCTAGTAACTTGTATTACGCTAATAATCCCCGCACCACGAAACTCAATACTATATCACTATTCTGTCGCTAACTGTCGCTGGTTACTTGGTACGGGGCGAAGGTGCGTCGCGCGCCGATAGCGGCCGTAAGTTAGAGCCGGTGACGTCACGTTTGCTTGGTCCAGCGGTCGAGCGCTCGGCGCACGGTCTCACACAACGCTCTAGCGTTCCGAGTTCGAATCCCACGTCCGGCACTTTGGATTTTTCTTTAATTTGTTACAAGTTCACTTTACGTCATATGACGTCACACGTAAGACGGAATGAGAGGCAAACACAAATAGCAATATGGCCGCTGCACTATATGGTAATTCATTCAAGATAGTAAAGGAGGGTCCGATAATTTGCACTTCGTGATAAAAATAAATTAAACAATTTAAATCAACTGACTGCGGAGTAAAGAGGCAACACGTCCGCCTTCGGCAACGGTTAGATATCAGGGGTTGTATAAAAATCATATTGTATAACTATCAAGTGGTATATTATTTTTTATTGCCCCATATTTAAAATAATTGTAACGCCTATGATTATTTACGTAGCAAAGACGTTAATACTAAAAATTGACACGATATGTTAAAAAACTATTTAGGGTGGGTAGGTTTCTTGTCAAAACTCAGTATAAGTAACCAGTCTACGGTCGTGTTTACTACCTATGTAATTGAGTGTTAAAATGTCGGAAATTAAATGTGAAGTGTTTAAAAGTTCTAAAGGTTATCAAAAACTATTCATTAATGGATATAGTTACAATAAGAACAGAGTGGTAGACGAAAAATATTATTGGATTTGCGAACTACATAACAGTGAACAATGCAAATCGCGGGCCATAACATTATTTGATATCAGTACAGAGTCGCACACTGTGATCAAATTTGAAGACTCTCATAATCATGACCCAGATTCAACACGTTTGTCAAGGGTTTCCATTGTTGATTCTCTTAAATGTGAAGCTGTTAAAAGTATTGATAAAAAAACCTGTCAAATCATAAGCCATGCAAAACGGAATCACAGTGAAGCGATTCTAAGTAATTTACCTTCCACGTCTGCTTTGAGGCAAACTGTTTATTGTGAAAGAAAAAAAGCTAAGCCTGTTTTTCATGAGCCGACCAGTATTTATTTTCCAATTTATCACGATAATTTGCAGTTTGGTAACAATAGCTTCGTTATTTGTGATAAGAGCTGGAATGAAATGAAGAGAATAATAATTTTTTCAAGTCCAAAAATGATGAGATTTTTAGGAAAATCAAAACTGTGGATCATGGACGGAACCTTCAAAATTGCATCACCGGGCTTTATACAGTTATATGTCATACATGGAAATATTTTAGATAGCAACACCAAGACTTTTCCTCTTCTGTATGCACTATGCACAAACAAGGATAAAGATACTTACAATATACTTTTTAATTTATTAATAGAATACTGCAATGACCATGACATTGATATTGAAGTTCAAAATGCTATAATGGATTTCGAATCGGCGGCAATACAGTGCGTGAAGCAAAATTTTGATAATATTTCTGTTAATGGGTGTTTTTTTCACCTAGGGCAAATTATATACAGGAGAATACAAGCTGCCGGAAAATCGGTATTGTATGGAACCAATACAGTATTTTGTATTGAAATGAAATGTCTTTTGGCATTGGCATTTTTACATCCCGAAGATATACCTAAATATTTTAAGAAATGGCGGGAGACCATAACATTGGATAGTGTTACAATAGCTGATGATTTTAGCCGTGATTACATCCTAGGTAGTGGAAAAAAAAGCGCAAAATTCCCTCCTTCCTTGTGGAGCATTGCTTCTTTAAATGAAAAGGTTTACCCCGCACACAAAATTGCGCGGAGTCGTGGCACCACCGAATCAATTTCATTATTAATAAAATTAAACCAGGATTTTATTGTTTGGGTAATGAATTATTAGTTGAATCCCAAATAATTCTAGGAAATATAGAATCACATATGAATGGGCAACCTCCAGAAAAAAAAAAGAAAATATATATGGAACAACAAAAAAGAATTAATAACATACTCGATCGAAAAGAGGAATACAAGGAGGATGAATTTTTGCGAGCGATAGCTTCAAATTTAAAGCTAAATAGATATATTAATGTGCAAATTGCGTTTTATTTACCTAACCTAAACTACTTTTCTGGTAGTTGTTAAGTATATTTCTTTGGAATAACTTTTTTTGTCGCATGTTTTTTTGGTACAACGCTGACAGTGAGGCAAAGTCGACGGAGCTCCGCTTTGCGGAGCTCCTATTCCGCGTAGTTATGGCGCTTCGCGCCTTGACACAATTCTAACCTAACCTAACCTATACAGGGTGTTTTTTTGGTCAACAACTTCGACAATAGGGGTTACTATATTTTTTTATACCAACTGTACTTTATATGAAATTAGCTTTATATCATAAGTTGATTATAGTAAATATGCATTATACTTAATGCATGTTATATAAAATATTTTTAGAACAAATGATCGTTATATAAAATGATAATTATATCATATTTAAATATATTAAATGTTGTTATATGATTTAATTATTATATCAAATGAGCGTTATATCGACTGATATTATAGAAAATATTTTTATATCGATCGTTACGCACCCCCTTATCCCTCCATCTTTCTTTGACAGAGCACATAAAGACGCTCCATATAAATACTGACAAACTTGTGGATGGACCATACCACGCAGAAGAAAATTGCACAGTTTAGTTAATGATTCCTGAAGTTTAGGCCCATTATTTCCCGCAGAGGAAGAAGTCAATTCCTTAAAATGCTGCGGTCGAAGACCATCTAAACCGGCAGCAGAACCGTTGTAAAAAGAACCTATTGCATTCATTACCTCCGAAACCGTTACGCTTAAATAAGGGGTAGATGTATCCGGTTCTGCAGGAAATACCAGCGGTCGCGAAGGGTGTGGATGTTTTCCTTCTAACGCTCGCAAAGTGTCATTGTTATCGGGAGCGAGGAGAGAATCAGAAAGTAGAAGACGGACCGCACCCCGTAAGTCCCCATATGAACCCTAGATTCAATAGTACGATAGATAGACTGGGGTTTGAAACTGTTATTTTCCGGGAAGTAAACTGTAACGTTTTCAATGTTCTCCTTTACTTTGGTAGTTAGTGACTTGTGAATGCCATTTTCGGGAACCCTCAGCGCAGTGAAAGAAAAGGAAAGCAACTGAAACCAATCATCTAATTCGTTTGAGCTAAGACACCTGTCTATAACATTGCTTAGCCGACCAGCTGCTAAACTTCTTGCCCCCTTGGGAATATGCTTTAAAACCCGAACATTTCTTTTAAGTGTAGGAAGACTATCAAGGCTTGTACCGCTATTAGATCCCCCGGGTAAGACACCGTGAACATCATGTGATACTGGCAAATCCTTATGTACCCGAGAAATGTGCACGTTGAGGCCTCTAGAGCCAGCAAATAACCTTGACAGGCCAGGACAGTGAGGGCAGGATACTTTAGTGGGGCTGCTCATTGCTAGCAGGTACCATCAATAACCCCACGTACCAGTAAAACCAGCAATGAAAAAAGGAAAAAAATAAAATAAATACGTAAGTCTCAGTTAACTGGTAAATTAAATTCAACAGAGCCAATTAAAATAACCCAATCAATTACTATTAAAAAAAAAAGGAAATTACAATGAAACTTTAAATCACCCCCAATTCAAAAATAATATCAACAAAAATAAACAATCCTTTTAAAATATAAATAAAAACAAAATATAATAGAATTTAATAAAAAGTTGTACTGTAATGTAACCATCACCAAAGCGTTTCTAAAACCAAAAAAAGTTTATAGTTAATGGCTCACACTGGGACTCGAACTCGCGCCGAAGCGCTGCACGGATTGTACCTATTTAAGCCGCACTTCAAACCACTGAACCAACTTGCTTAACAGCAAGGCGACGAAATTTGCGTTGGTACTGAGCAAACTTATGTTACCAACCCAGCAGTTAGTAATTAAAATAAGAACTATAAAGTACCCCACAAATTTAGTTTCTATGATTCACCTGTTGTCGGCATTTAGCAATTGAATATCACTAAAACACTGAAAAATATCACTCACAGCACAGCACATGGGACAAAGAAACGCTTGCCCAACAAAGGCAGCTACTTATCTTCCCGAAATCCGCAAGTACCAGTCGGCACCTTTCCCGGCAACAACAGCCAAATATCATTGACGGGCATCAGAACAAGTCACAAACAACTGTGACCACCAATTGGCAACCAGCATCAACATTAGCACCCACATCCACTTAGAGTATTTACTTATTTACTATTTAAACTTTAAATTTATGCTTTAAATTTTAAAGCATTTAATAACGCGGCGCTCAAGTTAACGTTGCGAGATAGCTACCCGCTTTTTCCAAAATGATGTCAAAACCTTTGAATATTGGTGATAAGGTATGCGGGCTGTGCCGAGTCAACAAAATACAGTCCTGAGTTGTCTTGAGGAAACGGATTCGAGTGGTTCGATAACGGAGTCTTGTGTAGATGATAGGGGAAGATGGGGTGGGTTCGTACAAAGGGAGCCTTCGTACACTGCCTGTATCTACACTATTTAATACGTTGACGCGTCCATCTTTGTGTGCGTGACTCCCACTCACTCGCAGGGGCTCCCCGCGGGGCGACGCGGCAGTATGGCCGACGGCCGCGTTGAAACAGGTCGCCACGTGATTTTGCACCGCGTAAGTAATATTTGGACTTACCTTCAAACTTTGTTATTTTTAGTAAGATTTATCCAAATTCTATTGTTTTCATTTTTGTTGTTGAACCGATGTTCAAGTTTAATGAGTAATCCTTAATTTTTAGATATATTTGTCTGTTTTCGTTTTTTTTCCGTTAAGTTACAATTCATTTGTTTGGGGTACCTTCATACACATTAGTATGGGGTACATTCGTACTGTACGAATGCACCCCGCCTTGTATGAATGTACCCCGTGTATTTATCTAATGTTTTTCTTCAACAATAAAACTATTTCAGAACGATGCCGCGAACGTATAAGAAAAAAGGGACCAGAACAGGAGACGTAGATGAAGATGCGATGAAGTGTGCTATACAGGAAGTTTTAGAAAAAACTTTGTCAATACGGAAATCTGCGGCAAAATACGGGATCAAACCTTCGACACTCGAAAGTCGCATATCAAATCTTCGTAAAAAAGCTGCTGCGGAAACGGATAATAGCCAACCATCGCGTGTTTTTATTTCCAAGTTTACGTCGAATCAGGTATTTACAATGGAAGAAGAGACTCATTTAAACAAATACATTACTGACTGCTCTAAGATGCACTATGGATTGACACTTGTACAGGTGAGAAGATTGGCTTATGAGTTTGCAACAGCAAACCAACTTAAGTATCCTCCTAGCTGGAATGACAAACAAATGGCAGGACAAGATTGGCTGGAAAGTTATCGCAAGCGAAACATAAATTTAAGCCTAAGAAAGCCAGAAAACACAAGTGCGGCAAGATCTTATGGATTTAACAAGACGGCTGTGGTCGAATTCTTCGGTAACCTAGAAGATGTTTATAAAAAATATGAATTTACTGCAGATAGAATTTATAACTTTGACGAATCAGGAATATCTACAGTGATGAGCACGCCTAAAGTTTTGGCTGAAAAAAATCTAAAGCAAATTGGTCAACTTGTTTCCGCGGAAAGAGGAGAGCTAGTCACATTCGGAGGAATCATTTCGGCGAGCAGAAACACAATTCCGCCACTATTTATATTTCCTAGGGTGCATTACAAAGACCACTTTGTGGCAGGTGCTCCAGAAGGTAGTATATTTTTGGATGTACTAAAACATTTACAAAAAATAACATCATCCTCCAAAGACAATCCTCTTTTGCTCCTGGTGGATAACCACGAAAGTCATGTGACTATACAGGCAGTGAACTATGCTCGTGATAATGGCATTGTTTATCTGTCATTCCCGCCACATACAACACACCGTCTCCAGCCATTGGACGTGGGAGTGTTTGGACCATTTAAAGCAAAGCTAAAGGTAGCATTCAACGACTGGCATGTGAGTAACCCGGGGAAAACACTCAACATCTATAACATTCCCAAATTGGTTAAAATAGCATATTTTGAATCATTCAATTGCAAGAACATAACAAGTGCTTTTGAAAAGACTGGTATATGGCCTTTTGATAAACTGAATTTCAGTGACGAGGATTTTGCACCCGTGCAAGTTTATCAATCAAGCTCCACTATGAATCCAGATGCCAATTTGTCACAAAATATGCCCGAAGAAATTGATCATCCACAACCAGATCCATCTTTGAGCTCAGAACCTGCACTTTCCTCTTTACTGCCTGAACCATCTGATGCCAACATTGATTTACCATCATTATCAAATATCGGATTAATAACTCCGGAGATGATCAGGCCTTATCCTAAGGTAGAGATGCAGCAAAAAAATCGAAAAAAGAAAAGGGAAAATCAAGGGTTTACACAGATACTCCTGAGAAAACAAGACTTGAAGAAATAGAAAAAGCAAAAGAGATTAAAAAAACAGAGCAAGAAAGGAGAAATAGAGCTCAGGAAGTGAAACGTGCCTTAAATTTATTAAAAGATACCAATACAACAGCTCAACCAAAAAGACAGAAGAAAACCGTCGTAGAGACCGATAGTGAGGATGAGACTGATGATATAAGTTTAAGAGAAAGTTCAACTTCTCCTATCGATGAAATATCTGGATCTGGTAACGAGGAAGAAACTTTAGTGGATACTCCAGTTATGACGGAAAATATAGTGGAAGGAAGCTACGTGCTGGTGAAGTTTGAAAAGAAAAAGACCGTTTTACACTATGTTGGAGTAGTCATAACAAAATACAGTTCTATTGAATATAAAATATCATTTCTGCGGAAAAAACTTGGTACCTGGAAATTTGTTTTTCCTAATATAAAAGATGAGGGAACAGTTTATTTATCAGATATTGTTTTGATATTACCGCAACCTAAATCTGCTTCTACAGCTAGAACCTCTAGCATCTTGAGCTTTGAAAAAGACTTTTCTACATACAATGTCCAGTAATGTACTTAAATATTACTGCACATACCTATTAGACTACGACGTGTTATACTGATTGTATTTTTGCGATTCTTTAGGATATTAAGGTTTTTTTTATAGGATGTTTAATAATTATAAGTGGTTACTTTTATTGTAAAAATTCAAATTATTTGAATTGTTTAAGACTAAGTTGTTATTGGTTAGAAAGGCTGATTATGTTCAAATTTTGATCTCAATCATAAACTGTTTAAGAACGAAACATATAAAGGATGTTTAATAATTATAAGTAGTTACTTTTATTATAACTTGAATTGTTTAAGACTGTACTCTCTGTACTAAGTTGTTATCGGTTAAAAAGACTGATTATGTTCAAATTTTGATCTCAATGATAGATTGTTTAAGAACGAAACGTAAGTTGTACTTTATAACAAATAAAAGTATATTATTGATTACATTATCACCTTATTTATTTCGGTGTATGAAGCCTCCCCACCATGTACGAATGTTCCCCACACTGTGTACGAAGCTACCCCGTGTATGGGGTGCATTCGTACGATTTCCACTTTTTAGGAAAACCATTATATCTTGGCACAGTTGTTTTGTATCTAAACTGAAATACACAATTATTATAGCCAAATAAGTGAATGATAAAATAGCATTCATCTCATTTTGAAATAGCGTTAAGTTTTTTTTTTTTAATTCTTAAAGTAAAAAGTGTACGAGGCCACCTCATCTTCCCCTACTCATGACAGTACGTATATATCTGACTATAAAATAAATACTAATAATAGTGATACTAGTGAAAATGTGACTTTGGCCATACAAAGAACTGTGAGCACCCATAAGTATTGTTGCATTTTTTTACGATAAAAAAAACCTGCACACAATTCCTGATAAGGCCCGGATACAGGCATACACTATAAAAAAAAAAAAAATATTCCCGATAGAAATCGTTGCTGTCGATCACAATGCTATAAAAGATCGTTTTTTCGAAAATGACTTAAGTGCCTTTAAAGTATATTCAACTTCAGCGGAACTATCTATTTCAGATATAACAAAAACATTTGAAGGAATGACTAATGATATTAAAACAACTATATACAAAAAAAATATCGATGAATCAATTTCTACTAGTCAAATAACGGGTTGGCTTAAAGTAATGAGAATGTATTCAAATTAGACTGGCAGCAAGAAAAAAAGCTTAATAAAAAAACAATTGCTCCAATATCTGTCAAAAACGTCTGTAGTTCTAAATATCCTTAAAAAAAATATCATATTACGTAAAAAATGTCTGCAAGGGAAGTTTTTCGTGAACGTGTCTATCACCTGCTTGGACTACGGAAAAAATCAGACGTAATCGCTCACTTCAAAAGTGAAAAAATTCCCACTTGATCAAACGATGGGAACTTGGTATTGGTACTAAGGACTTACCAAAAAAGGGTAGACCTCCTATCCTAAATACACCCAATCAGAAAAAAGGGGCAAAATTTGCACAAAATAAGGTTGGTGTGTCGCAAAACAAATTAGCCGTGAAATATAAGGTTTCCCGTGGGTGCGTCAGGAATATTTTGAAAATACACAACATCGAATATTTCAAGAGAGAGAAAGCTCCAAAGTACACTGAAAAGCAACTCCAGGAAATCCCAAAAAAATGCAGACTGTTGCCTCGAAAGTACTTAAGTGAAAACCCTTCAATAGTTATGGATGACGAAAAATACTTTACATTCACGAATGATAACACGCCTGGGAACGACGGTTATTACACAGCCAATAAAAAGTGCGTCCCAGAAGATGTAAAGTTTAAATGCAAACTTAAGTTTGAGAAAAAGATCCTCGTTTGGGTCGTGATTTCGGAAAAGGGGATTTCGAGGGCTGTGATCAGAGACTCGACGGGTCCAGCTATAAACGCTGAAGTGTATCAACGTGAGTGCTTGCCCATCGTTCGGCAATTTGTTAATAAATACCATTCTGATGGTAAATACATCTTTTGGCCTGACTTAGCTAGCTCTCACTACGCTACGACCACACAAAACTGGTTGAAAGGCCGTGGAGTACATTTCGTACCAAAGGACGCCGATCCTCCCAACGTCCCTAAAGTTAGACCAATCGAAGATTTCTGGGCAATTTTAAGTAGGTACGTGTACAGTGATGGCTGGGAAGTAAAATCATCGCAACAATTGAAACGACGGATACAAAGTCAATTAAAAAAAATAGACTTGAATGTCGTCCAAAGCATGATTTGAACAGTAAAAAGCAAGCTACGGAAGATCGAAGATGCAGGGCCTTTTGCTATATTGTAATATTGACTTATAACATTAAATACGATTAAATTTATCATTTTAAACTCCTTTTATCTGTAGCAGTTGAGTTCATTATGTATATTTTGAAAATAAAAATTCTCATTACTTTAAGCCAACCCGTTACATGTATTAACAGGTCTCAGCTGTGAAAATCTAAATCAGTTAAAAGATGCTTCAAAGTCAATGCGAGATAACAACAATTGCTTACCAGCTAATAGCAAATAATTGCTTGCCAGAGACATCTGTCGATCGTAAGCGGGACTAACACGCAGTGTTGCCATTTATACAGATTAATCTGTATCCATACAGATTTTAGGGTGTCGATACAGATGACAGATTTTACTGCAGATCTATACAGATTTTTTTAAATTTGATACACTGTACACTACAGAAAGAAAATTTAAATTAAATATTAGTTCAGTAATAATTTGCTAGATTTTTTTTACTGGCAACATGAACTATAAAGTATAACTAGGGGATTTACCGAATCTTGACTTGGGTAAATACCCAAATTATGCGTCTAAATTAAATATACCTCCCGACTCTGAACAACTATACGTTTCGTTAGTCTTTTAAAATTTGGGAAGGTTTATTTACGTAACCAAACGTCTGATGTTGTCCGTGTTGTCGTGTTAAAAGTTCAATCAGTTTGCTACTGTGCAGTGACAAATAATTATAAATGATCTTATCGCGTAACCAAGTATTTATTCAACGTAATTATAATTTATAATGTCATCTAAACGATCGCGTATAACTCAACGATTTAATTCGTGCTGGCTAGAAGAAAAGTGTTTCCAGTCATGGTTAACAAGGAGTCAAAAGGGAGAGGACTTCGCGTATTGTAAGTTTTATTTGACTGATCTTGCAATTGGCGGTGGCGGTAAAATGACCTAGTGCGACATATGAAAACAGCCAAACACTTAGCACCAGCTCCCTTTTATTAGCATCTTTTGCTGCCGAACACAATTTATCGATGAATATAATGGAACATCTTCCGCAACTTATAAAAGCTATTTGTAAAGACTCTGCCATCGCAAAGGAACTAGCATGTAGTCGCACAAAAACTTCAGCTATAATGAAATCTGTGACCGGTGCTACAGAAAAAGAAAAAATAGTGGCCGATTTGAAAACAACCCAAGTAACACAAAAAGCCGTAATAAGAGCTGATTATTAGAATTTTTCTACGGTTAAAGCTGAATAACTTAGCTGAATAAGAGCTGAAAAAGCGCTTTTTCAGCCGTTATACATCTTAATTGGGCACAAATTATTCAGCCTAAAGTTCACATGGCTGTTTAATAGCTTAATAGTGGCTGAATAATGGCTGTATTAAGGGTCACAAGAGTTATAAGGGCTGAATATCGGCTGTTTAATAGAGCACGAGTGAGTGTTTATTCAGACTTAAGTTCACATGTGAACCCCTATTACTATCTTAAAACTCGACAAGTTCACCTTTAGCTGGACAAGCAAAAGAAAGTCGCTAAATGAACTTCAGTTACAAAACAATTTAAATACCTGTTAAATTGTTTTCATTCTTCATCGAGAGTGACTGGACTACGATTATATCGCACGATTCAAATGGGAATGGCGGAATAATAACTAGTAAGTATATTATTATAATACTTGAATTTTCGTTCTATTCAGTGAAAATTATTGCGGTCTCGATTTTAATGTGATTATATATATATTATCTAAGAAAATTTTCACGCGCTCCATAAATAATGCGTTTTTATACAAAATAAACAGTAAATATATGCCAAAGAAAGTATACCAAATCCGTTTAAGAAAAAAAGAAAACTTTTTTTAACCAAAAACTGATGTAACTGGTCTAAGAAGAGACAATTATTTAAATTTAATAATAGTTTATTGTGGAAATATTCTAAAAAGTAAAGATAAAGTACGATAATTTAAAGGTTATAGAATAAAAAATGGTGACTGAGTTTTCCGCACCATGTCCATCCACTGGAGTCCCGTTATTCAGCCTTAACCAGTAATAAGTGTAATTTGTGATCGCAAATACAGCTGTAAGCTGTTTTCAATGTCTTTGGTGGTTCATTACAACGGCCCGTTAGGGATCCGCAATAACCTACCTGTACCTTTGATACCACCCAACTAGCACACTAGCGTTAAAATAACCTATATATGATCTGTATATCAGTTCCATTCGAGTATAAAAGTGTTAACACATACCTGTACAACGGAGTTATAGCATGCTCTAACTCACTTATACGCACGAAAGAGGCCCACAATTTTACAGGTAAAAGTTATAGAACGCCTATAGTACGGTGATATAAGGGTAGTAAAGCACCTGCAAGAGAGCGTCTATTCAGTGTCAGCTACTACTTTAACCGTTATTACTGTTGTATAGTGGGGTTAGTGAACACTACGGGAGGTAGGAAAGCATCGGATAAGAATGATTTGGCACTTGAAACTTTATTAGACCTATTAAGAATAGTTGGCTGACACCTTGGCTCGTATTAGTTATTTAAAATGAACTCAGGTAAGTGTGTTACCGTTTCGTGAGTGCATTAGTAATAAACTGTTTAATTTTTAGCGTACGACTAGTTTGAAGTTTGAATAAGTCTAAGTAATAAATATGTCTTGACTCATCCGTTACAGAATATGGCGACAAATAATTGACAGAAAAAGTGATAAAGCAACATCAGTAAGTATTCAAGTTATTTTTGTTTATGTAGTGATAAAATTACTGCTCTTGTGATTTTACGGTAATGTATATCCCACCAAAAACATAAATGTAAAAAAGGAGAGCCAAGTTCAATACAAAAATTATTCTCTGCTGTGGGCTTCGCCGCAAAAAGAATGGAGATCTGAGATTGAGTGCCAAGTTCTATGCAAAATCCAAATATGTAGTTTTCCCATACGAATTATATAGCCTTCGCATGTTCTAAACCTGTTACCTTTCGATTCTTATTTTATTAATCCGAAAATTTGGCTTGCTGGTAGAAACTACTCATCGAACATAAGGCTCTTCCATGACTGTGTAAAAGTAGGTACTTAATAATAATTCGGGAGCCTATGTCGAGAAAGAGCACTGTCAAGGCTAAGGCCTTGTGATTTGTGGATAGTAATAGCATATGCTAAGCAAATAGGGAATTGTTCCCTGTGAACATATACATTACTTAATATCTGAAACTTGGTCTTAACTCGTTCTAGTTCGTAAATTTAATTATGTTTAAATTGTATCGTAATTTTACGTGCACAATTGCTGTTGTCGACGTCCCAGTGTACCTTCGATTCGGTTGTCACAGCGCCCCACCCACCCCGCCCGCGCCGCTCCGGCGTCACTCGGCGCGCGCGCGTCGTGTATATACCGAAAATCTAAATGCCTATTATTTTATCATTATTTATGAGTAGGTAATGATTTTACACTATTGATGTGCGTTAAATATAAAAATAATAATTAATCCCAGTTAATAACGTAGGTACCCTAAGTAATATTAGGTATTTATGTTAAGCGTTCATAATAGAATCTAATTATTTAAAAATTGAGTTTTTTATTTATTCCTTTGTATTCATCTAATTACCTATCTGCATACCAAATTTTAACTCTCTAGGTCATCTGGAACTGGGTTAGAGTTTTGGTCTATAGGTCAGTCAATGATAAAAATGAGGAATTTTGGACATTTCTAAATAACCGTTTGATCTCGCAAGTCTCAATATATGAGCCAAATTTGATACGTTTACGTAAAATACACTCGGCGTCAAAAATATCGCCCCTCCGCGAAAATCAGATTCAAGCTAATCTAGACCTTAGCGAAATTATGTTACATAATTAATATTAGTATCAATTAAAAGCACGTTTAATGTGTTTTAAATTAATAATGTTTAATTTAAACAAAACGTAATGGCTTGTGAATCAGAGCGTTTCGAAAAAAAAGTGCACAAATACTCGTTTGAAGGGTCGCGAGTTGTGCCCTTTTCCAGGGGTATAAAATGCCTGTACAAGGTCAAATGTCAATCATTCACTATCCAGACGTCGAAGAGAACACATCTAAGGAACTCAAGCAAGAAAACAACCCTCGAACATGGAGACCACCGCTGCTTAATCAGCTCAAGTGGTTGCACTACTGCAAGCAGGAGTTCGGCAGTGTGATGTCGCTCGGCAACTCAATTTAAGCCGTCATGCTGTCCGCCGAGTATTTCAGCGGTTCCAGGAGACTGGGGGCTACATCAGAAGACGTGGGGCTGGTCGGCGACGCTGCACATCCGAAAGAGATGATCGCTTCATCGTGACATCATCTCTACGCAATCGCTTTGCTAGTGCTGTTGAGGTGCAACAACGCCTCAGAGAAGCTCGCTCAGCTAGCATCTCTACGGTTAGAAGAAGACTGCGGGAGAAGGATATCGTGGCTCACAGGGCTGCTACAGGCCCAATGTTGACCGCACAGCATCGCAGAGATCGCTTGCAATTTGCCCGCGACGACGTCGATTGGACGTTTGAGCAATGGAGGCAGGTTCTCTTTACCGATGAGACGAGAGTCTGTCTTTATTTCAACGACAGGCGGGCCAGAGTCTACAGAAGGTCGGGCGAACGATTTGCTCAAGCCTGTATTGAAGAGACAGTGGGCTACGGAGGTGGCTCTTACATGTTCTGGGGGGGCATGTCTATAGACGGCAAAACCGACCTTGTCTGCGTCTCCAGGACTGGAGGCACTTGCGGCCAAGGGTCCCTGAATGCTCGCCGATACATTGCCGAGATCCTGGAAGAGCATGTGATGCCATATGCGGGTTACGTCGGCTCTGGGTTCACATTAATGCACGACAACGCTCGCTCCCACACTGCATTAATTGTTCGGGATTATCTGGAGGAGGTCGGGATTCCCGTTTTGCCGTGGCCAGCCAGGAGTCCTGACTTAAACCCGATTGAACACCTTTGGGACGAGCTGAAGCGACGGGTTCGGTCACGAGATGCCGCCCCTACCACCCTGCAAGATCTTCAGGACGCAGTCATCGAAGAATGGGGCAACATTCCACAAGAGGACATCGTAAAGTTGGTGCGATCAATGAAAGACCGTTTAGAGGCAGTGATAAGGGCAAGGGGGGGTAACACTAGGTTTTAAGTTAATTTTAGGCACTTTTTGTAAAATTTTGTTATCCATTTATTGTTGTAAATTTAAACTTGAATAAACATTTTTCAACTGTTCGCAATGTCAATTCCTTTAATTTTTGACCCCAAGGAGAAATCCTTTTTTTTTTTTATTTTCCTAAAAAAACACTTTATTACCTTTCAAATGATACCTAACAATCATATTGTTGTCCTTGATCAAATAGGGTTTAAAGTCGGTTGTAATTATTTTCCGAGGAGGGGCGATATTTTTGACGCCGAGTGTAGTTTTTGATTTATGAGGGGGTCAAAAGTGGCTCCAAATGGTTCGTGTAATATTACACACGGTGCGGCTCGCCAGTTCTGTTTCTTGAACTTGGCTTGACACGCTCCCGCGTGTCTAGTCTCATCTCAATTTTAACGCGCCTAAGGTCTATCAAAGATTTAAAAGAAAGTTATGACAAACATAACAGATGCCTCAAACTAACAATATTATTTACTAGTGCTTCCTGAGCAAAATTAAGTGGTGGTATTCATGGAACGCTTGAAATAGTATAAAAATAGTATTTGGTGGTCAAATGTTCAATTACTCAAAGTAATATTTATAGTTAGTTCACCAAAACAATGGCGAACTTACTTTAAGTATTAAACCTTCACTTAACTCATTTATAAAACTCTTTGAATTACAACATCGGTAGTCAAGAATATTGTGCAGCATTTGTTACACGTACCAGCGTTATAGTAGACTTAGCTAAGTACGTTAACTACAGTGAAGACAATACAACCGGCTAAGAATTTAACAACCCGATTCGATTAGGGTTCTTTATCAAAATAATGAAAACCTTCAAGTACAAACCTACTTACCTAAGTAATCGCCTTCCGGGGCAGTGGTCCCACTGTTCTGTCCAACTAGTTGGACTACGGGACTTCACTGGGGGCCGTGGTACCACTATATTTGCAGTTGGACCACGGCACCATTATAGAGTTCCCAGGTCCAATTAAAATAATTCAAATAATACAATTGCAATTGTAACCACAACACCTTATTATATTTCACCGTAATTTTTCTAAAGCATGGCCTATAGTTATGTCACCTGTGATCATTTGAAGTTGTATTTCTCTTATATAGTCGTCGTTTTCAATTTGAATCTTACGCCTTTTATGTCTTGCCTGCTCGCAAATTGTTAAAGTTGAGAACTTTTCTAAAACATTCAAAAGTCGCAGTAAAGTTTTATTATTCGCATTTATACATCTACTTAGTTTAGCATGTGAACCTTCTAAAACGTTATTGGTTCGATGCCTCTCCTTAAACACGCTTACCAACTGTGAAAAATTGGCAAAATCTTTTTTTATCCAATAACGCTCTCAATTTGTTAGATCCATCATTATTTTCATATTTTATGTAATTCCATCCATCTAATATTTTTTCAGCCGGTAACAGTGGTAACACTGAGCACAACGACACAATTCTTTTGTCTTTTTTTGATTTAGTTTTTGCGAGGGCCAACGAATTTGCCTTCCTCCAGATACATTGTGACCAATGATAGTAACAGCCCACAATTGTAATAGTAGTAGTCAAGGTAATAAATATGTATACACTTTAGTACCTTGTCACTTTAATCGCTGTGACAATTTCATATGGCAGTTTAAACATGACGTTAAATAGACAAGGTACTAAAGTGTATACATATTTATGACCTTGACTGTACAAAATTGTTTAATACTATTAAGAAGAGATATTTCAAAGTCACAATGAATTTTTTGTGGATCCCATTTCAACTGTGATCGTAGGATTTCAAATAAAGCAAAATATGTAGATTGCTTTTTGTCACTCAGCAAAGCATAAAGCAGGGGCACAACGTTAGTTGTTTCACTTGTGCTTCCATTTTCACCAAATATGCTTAGTAATTGTGTGAATGGAGCGGGCAACAGCGAAATGTTCCGTCTACAAAAAACTCTTTTAATTGGCCCATCATATTTCTTTCTCTTAAAGAACAAAATACTATTATGCGTGTTCCTTCAAAATAATAGTCAGCCAATAAGAAGTCCACAAATTTTAAAGGTACTTCTACTTCTTCCAAATTTTTGAAGACTGTTTTTGAAGTACCCAGTGATAAATTCCTTGTATTGTAAAGAACATGCTTCACATTTGAATACGATGGAAATGCAGTTGTGATGTCATAAGTAGAGTTTTTGTATTTAGCTAAAGTGTCATTATATAATTTTGGGATAGGCTCATCAGAAACTTGTACTTGCTTTTTTAAGTTGTCTATTGACATAGAAATCACATTCCCTATTATATTTGCAGAGCAATTTTCGGAATGAACCGAATGTTTCAATATTATCTCTTTTTGCTAAAAATGAATACAAAAAAAGCTTTAATTAGATGACGAATAATAATATCGCGGGCTTCATAACATAGGGGCGTATCAACAAAAACTCGATTTTTCGTTTTTAATGCCATTCGATTACAAACTAGCTTTACTATTTGGTCATTTTTTTTCTTAATTTTTAGTTAAGTAGTTTTTGAGAAAATTACGAAAATCTTAAAGACGTATGATTGTGGATGAAAAACATATGTTAAACCAAAAGGGCGTAACGTAGGCGTATGGACAACTTTTCCTATGAGTCGCATAATTTCAACAAAGTAAAGAGACGTATAAACCTACGGTTCACCTTTTAGAGATTTATCACTTAAAAACTCTCAAACCATATGGACGTATGCACATAAGTCCTAGAAAAGTCTAATGTGTACATCAAAAAGCGTTAAGCTATAAAGGCGTAAGAACATACGCCTTACATTTCGTATGTTCATACGTCTACCAATATTGTCTGTCTCTGTCTAATTTTCGTCAGGGTCACGGGCTTATTGTTCATTTGAAACGCCGATGCAGAAGAAGTTACACGTAAAAAGTGGCAAGAAAAGATAAAAATAAAACGAAAAGACTTATTGCTGCAATTAGCATTAAAAGATAAGTTTGTAATTAATAATGGTAAGTGTGACCTTGAGATTTCTGACTTTCTTTGTTTTATGTGTTAATTATTGAGAAGGTATTTAAACTATCACGGAGCTAAGTGGTAGTTTAACTACCTACTAGATGGAAGATTCATAAAATAGGTAGGTTTACTTAGAACGTAAAGAGTAATGGTAGGTATTGGAAAATAATATTATCTATGACTAATTAATTATTATTTATTGATGTACGTACGTACTACACATGTGCGCCGACAGTCAAAAGACAGGCGGCGGCGTCTGGTTAAAAAAAAATCGGCGGTGAAATTGGCGTGAGGTATAAAAGTTTAAAAAAAAAGTCGATCGATAGTTAGCATAGGTAGCATTACAATACAATACAATACAATACAAATACTCTTTATTGAACACCAAAAATAAAAAATAAAAACAGAACATGGAACAGTACATTTAAATCATAGGTATACAACAGGCGGTCTTACCGCTAAATAGCGATCTCTTCCAGACAACCTTGTAAGAGAAATAACTGAGGACACATATTCATGGCAGGGGGTGTAAACTAATTCGTTTAGAACTCAAACTAAATAACTACACGAAACAATTAAATTATTTCAATTTTGAAATTAGAACTATTTATAAATATACTAAATATAAATACATAAAATAAATAATTGAATAAATACATACTAAATACATATAATTATACATCTATATAATATATACATACATACATCCTCCAAAAACAGCCAAACAATGACAACAGACGAAGCATGAGATATAACAAAGAAAAAAAGTAAGGGAGATAATAGAAAAACTACGGAAGTGACAGAAAATGATCCTTTAGCTTGCTTTTAAAAATGGCAACAGACTTAGCACGTCGTACCTCCACAGGCAAAGCATTCCATAACCTTATCGCCTTGATGGTAAAAGAATTTGTGTAAAATTTAGAGGAAGAAAAAGGAACTGACAGGAGAAGGTTTTGGGACGCTCTAATAGATTTAAAATAATTGAACCGCTCTTTTAGGTAGCGCGGGGTTGCAGGGTTGAAAAGAATGCTGAAGAGGAGATTTAAAATGTGAAAGTTACGACGAGCACGGATTGTGAGCCACTTGAGCTGATTGCGAAAAACGGAGACGTGGTCATACTTGCGTAACCCAAATATGAACCGTATGCACAAATTCTGAATACGCTCAAGCTTATCTAGTTGCTCCTCAGTGAGATCCAAATAGCACACGTCAGCATAATCTAGAATAGGAAGCAGTAAACTTTGAGCAAGCGCAATTTTCGTGGCAAGAGGCAGAAAGTTCTGGAGCCGTCTGAGAGAACCTACAGCTGCAAACATCTTCCTGCTAGTCTCACTAACTTGAGGTGCCCATGACAAAGTGCGGTCCATGATGACACCCAGATTCTTAACCTGGAGAGAGTAAGGTATCAGAACACCGTCGAAAAAAACTGGGGGAAGATTCACAAAGTTGACTCTAGAAATTAGTTGGGAGCTGCCAATGACGATCACTTGAGTTTTAGAAGGGTTTACTTTTAGCCCAAACGCATTGCTCCAACTCAAAATTCGTTTCAAATCTTCATTGACAGCGTCAACCACAGAAAAAAGATCGTCAAGCGTCCTTACCTTACTGATCGCTCATCCACGGTTAAAAAATGTTATTGAATTGATAACAATAATTTAAAATCACGTTAGAAAATACTTCATCATTAAAAATCAATCATTCATATGGGGAATAAACAATCCGTTGAGAAAGATTGGAGAATATTTCACGCCGATTTTACGCCGACGGTTGAACCGGCGGCGGCGGCGTGAGGAAAATCATCGGCGGCGGCGGCGCGGCGGCGCGGCGCACATGTCTAGTACGTACACGTTGTTCATTGTACGTAGGTACATAATAATGCGATTTATGCGTGAATCGCGAATCACCCTTATACTGAAAGATTTTTGAAAGAGGTAGTTGGGTACCTATAGTTAAGGTACTTACCTAATATGAATTGGCCATTTGTTATACTTACCTATAGGTACTTTGCGAGATTTTGTTCCGCGTAAACAACTACCGGTCAATGGGTACTCGAACAGGCATATTAAAATTTGTTAATTATTGTTAACTAGAGACCCGCCCTCGCTTCACTTCGGTTTATGTGAGTTTTCTGTAAGAACCGTACATGTATTATACATAAAAACCTTCCCCTTGAATCACTCAATCTATTAAAAAAAGCCGCAAAAGAAGGTTTTTTTGAACGGTTGTTAGAGAAATCTCACATCAAATTAGAAAACGGAGCCCTTATAGGTTTGCTCGAGTGTCTGTCCGTCTGTCACTGCCAATTTGCTCGAACGTACTGGACCGATTTATTTGAAATTTGGTACTCAGATGAATGTCTTTGAATTAAACATGGAAATTAATAACTTTTAAGTATGAATTGTATTGTCCTTCACATAAAAACGGTACGGATACGATGCGTCACTGCGATTCCGTACAGTCTCCGTATTTTAGGCAGCAGTGTGGTGGCACCTTTAAATAGTTAGGTTCTTCAATATAAATAAAACTTACGACACTAACACCCGTAGTCACAAACATAACTATGGGGTCTCACAGTACTTCAAATCGTTTCAGAAACAAAAGGTAGGTCAAAAGGACCAATCACAGAGCTGTATTGAACGCAGTGCGTTTACTCAGTAAAGGATCCCTAAGTATTGTTTGTGAATATAGGTGTAAGTTCCTATTTTATAATGATGTATGCTGATTGTTTGCATTGACAAGGAAATATATTTTGTTTAGATTTTTTCAAGAGGTATAAATTATTATGTTTTTATATTTTGTATGGGTTGTTTTTTAGATTTGTTATTTTACAATTACAAGAAGGTACCTTATTATTGCTATATTTTTGATAATTTTGTTTTATTTAGTTCCCAAGCAAAGTTATTTTGGTTTAGTAGGTTTTAGTTTTTGTTGAGACTATTTAAAATACTACTTCTTACTATGTTACTTATTAAGTGATTAATTAGAGTTAAAATAACGCTTACGGGACCTGAATACGATTTCTTTAGATCTCTTTCTTACGTTTATAGAATGTTTATTAGATATTTTATTTGTGTGATCTCTATGTCTTATGGATGTTTAAATTACTTATAAGAAATACTATTAGTTATGTTTTTTAATAAACTCAAATTCAACTTAAAATTTGATAGTGTTTTACTCTTTTTTACTCTTTTTACTTGTTTGGATTTTATAATTATAATTACAACTAATACATAAGTCTCATGTACAAACCAAAAAAATACAAATTCCCGTCAAGCCAAATGGACTTATAGATTAATAAAAACACGAATAACCGGGAAGTATTCAGTGAAAGGAACGTTATCCTCCAGATAAATCATTACATCACAAAATCAGAATTATGATTCTGTGCATTTTCAGTAGGAAAACTGAAGTTTAAAAAAAATGTGTTAATACGCCCATAATATGTATGACTTTATTTAAAGAAAATAAATTAACTTTTATTTTTTTCAGTCATGCTAAAAAGACGTAATGACATAAAACAGCCTTTAGAAACAAGCTACGTTAGAATAAAGCAATCTATATTCACAGAAATCATTTCCAAGCGCTGCATGCAAAGTTACATTAAAATTACTTCAGCAGAAAAAAAGTTATTCAGTTTTTTGTCTCTCCTGAAAAGTAGGGGTTTTGTTGTTACACCCCTATGTTATGAAGCCCGCGATATAACGGTCATGTGAAATTAGAGATCGTATAAATAATGGAATGGTTAATACGTACGCTAATGGTTACCGATCCACTACAACGTTTTTCCTTTTTGTTCGAACATCTCCAGTAAGCATTTCCATTTTTATATACTCTAACTTTATAATATTCGTAGCCTTCTAATAACAGCACTTTTCCACCTTTTCTTTCGACGTAAATATTTGCAGGCGACACATCTTCATCCATTTTTATTTGGATTTGTAAATTGGGATTTTTTATTATTGTATAAGTATACTGTAAGGATAGGACAAAGATCTTGGTTTTTGATTGAATAGTCAATGATGACAATGTCAAGTTGAATGTATTATTTAATGCAATTTGATAACAGCCTGAACATATTGAAGTACTTAATATCAAACCTCTTTAGATCATATCTAAGCACTCTCACTCGTCTATACATATATACGTATATAAAATTACACCTACATTACTCCTGGTTTTTCCTGTTGTTGAACAAAGCAACTTCACCCATTTGAGCATCCGACCGCATTTGACCAGTAGTGCCGAAGGGAAAAAAATATACCCACGACACTACCAGTAGTGCGGCTTGGTAGTGTGGTGGGGAAGGAGGGATTTTTTTACTTACATAAAAGTGCTCACTAATTAAGTATAACCACTTTTTAAAAAGTAGGCAAATACCCTATTGTATTATTTGAAATTATTTTAATTGGACCTGGGAACTCTATAATGGTGCCGTGGTCCAACTGCAAATATAGTTGTACCACGGCCCCTAGTGAAGTCCCGTAGTCCAACTAGTTGGACAGAGCAGTTGGACCACTGCCCCGGAAGGAGTAATCGCACAAAACAATTTTCTATTGTTTTTTGGTATTCTTAAAACTAGAGTATTCTATCTATAATAATCTATTGTGTAGTGTTCGTGTAATTGATCTATGAGGAATGACGTAGTCTCGGGCTCACGGGTAGTGGGGAGACAGTCACGTGAGAGCCTTGGTCGAGTACGGACGTGTTGACCCTTACTACTGGTGACGTAACGAGCCGTATACTTGTTCCCCCTCCCCACAAGGAAGAGTACTACATGTGGCGACGAGTTAAAAGGTAAGTAGAAAGCGTGATTTTGACTAGGTATAGTTTTTTTTTTTCGTTAAGGAAAAGAGGGTACCTAGATAGGTAATTTTGATTGTTACTTTGTTTGTTTGTTACAACTGCAATTAAATTTCTTAATAACTAGGTGCAGACGTTATAATTGAATAAATAACATTACGATATTAATTAATCTTATTGGTAACTACTGATACGTACCCACCTTAATAGAAAATCTCATCATATACCATAAAGTAAACAAAGTAATACTAGCGATAGCTTGAGAAGCGTGTGATGTGATGAAATTTTAATAGTTACACTATTTTATGCAAGTAAAGAGATTTTACTTTATCTAATCGCAGTGGTAAGTAAATCATTAGATTAACACTACACTGCAGAAAATTAAATTTTAATTTCATCATAACTTTTTCATCATTTTTGTCCGTAACCTCGATTATGTTAATTATATGACTTGTAAATATTGGTTTAGTTTTTATTGTGGTTTTTAAACTTAACTTAACACCCGTTTGTTCCATATCGATATCGATTTGACATACTAGCCCGAAATCAGTCTTGACAAGTTTTAGTGACATATTTTTCTAATGAGTTGAACTATTGTTATTCTAGTTCAAATAAAATTAATCAAGTCAAACAAAAGTAACCTTTTGCATATATATCTAACACCGTTTTCTTCCAGTTAAAATCATAATCGTTCAAAGGGTTTTTAAAACAGAGCATCTCATTACAAGGATGAGTTTCATTTCATACCTCTTTGGCACAAAATAATAAATGTTTAGCGAAACTTACAATTTTACGTAAAATAAAGTAGTCGTTATGTTTAGTGATTCAGTTTTCATACCAGCTATTTTAGAAGAGTGGTAGGCAGTACGGGCCTTCATATAAATGTAAACCGTGCGTGAATGTGTGGTAGGCAGTACGGGCCTTCATATAAATGTAAACCGTGCGTGAATGTGTGGTAGGCAGTACGGGCCTTCATATAAATGTAAACCGTGCGTGAACGTGTGGTAGGCAGTACGGGCCTTCATATAAATGTAAACCGTGCGTGAATGTGTGGTAGGCAGTACGGGCCTTCATATAAATGTAAACCGTGCGTGAATGTGTGGTAGGCAGTACGGGCCTTCATATAAATGTAAACCTTGCGTGAATGTGTGGTAGGCAGTACGGGCCTTCATATAAATGTAAACCGTTCGTGAATGTGTGGTAGGCAGTACGGGCCTTCATATAAATGTAAACCGTGCGTGAATGTGTGGTAGGCAGTACGGGCCTTCATATAAATGTAAACCGTGCGTGAATGTGTGGTAGGCAGTACGGGCCTTCATATAAATGTAAACCGTGCGTGAATGTGTTTTAGGCGGTGCAGGCCTCATAAATGGCACAGTAAGAGTAAAGGCAGTATGGGCCTTCAGATCTAAATGTAAACCATACGTATGTTGGTCATGTAGTCCATAGCCACCTTTTGGTTTCAGGTCGCCCCCAACATACTCCAAACATGACAAACTTACTTCCACCTCCCGAGAAACTTGATCTCGAAGGTGACAACGCCACAATTGTTTTGCGTTGGGAAAGATGGAAAAGGTCATTAAATATCTTCCTGGATGCTACTGAAACCAAAGGCGCTGAAAAAAAAAGAGCCACCTTGTTACTCTTAGGTGGATCTGAACTACAGGAGATTATTTATAATTTACCCGGAGCGTATGTTACTGCCTCCGAAAATGTTGATGTGTTTGAAATAGCGATTGAAAAACTGGACGCATACTTTCTTCCTAAGAAAAATAAAATTTACGAGAGACACCTGTTTCGTCAAATTAAACAGGAAGACGGCGAAAAGTTTGAAAAGTTTGTAGTTAGATTACGGAACCAAGCTGGCAAGTGTGATTTTACTAGTTCGGAAGAACATTTGATTGATCAAATCGTAGATAAATGTTCGTCAACAGAGCTCAGAAAAAAAATATTGACATTAGGAGAGAGTGTTACTCTAGATAAAATAATAACGGAGGCTAATACACTAGAAGCGGTAGGATATCAACTGGAAGGATATGGACGAAACAAAAATACGACATCTAATAGTTCCGACATTAATACTGTTGTAAATCGTTTGACCAAACCGAGTTCGAGTAAATCAGGAACAAAATGTGGTAGGTGTGGTTATAATGCGCATACTTTACCAAATCAGGAATGTCCGGCAAAAAGAAAAAAATGTCATGCTTGTGGAAAACCAGGCCATTTTAGCGTGTTGTGCCGGAGTAGACCCCAAAAACGGAAGCTGGAAAACAATCAAGAAGAAGACAGAAGATCTAAAAGATACCGGGATGAAAAGAAAGTAAATTCTATTGAAGTTGAGGCTAAAGTGGAAAATAACCATTACATTTTTTATTTAAATGATGATGCTACGATTGAATGTGTACTGGGAGGGGTCAAATTATGCCTGCTAATAGATTCTGGGTGTAAACTTAACCTTATCACGGATAAAACTTGGGAGGTGTTGAAACAAAAGCAAGTAAATGCATCTAACTTTACAAAAGGGTCAGATAAGACTTTGTACCCTTATGGTAGTAAAATACCTTTAGAAGTAAAAGGGACTTTTCAAACTAATATTGAGACGAATGGACAATCCGAACGGGTGCTTGTCTACGTGATCAATGGTGGATCTAGAGATATATTAGGAAAAGAAACAGCTATACGTTTAGGAGTTTTGAAAATAGGCATTGGAGTAAATGGGGTCACACACACGCAAAAGCCATTTCCAAAATTCAAGGATGTTCTTGTTGAAATCCCCATAGATGAGACTTGCAAGCCTGTATCACAGCCTTATAGGCGTATACCAATTCCCATTGAAAAAAAAGTAGAACATAAAATACAGGAATTGCTCGACAGTGATATCATCGAAGAGGTGCATGGGCCCTCTGCATGGATTTCGCCAGTAGTGCCTATTTTAAAGGACGATGATGACCTGCGTCTGTGTGTTGACATGCGACGTGCCAATATGGCAATTTTGAGGGAAAACCATCCACTGCCTTGTATGGATAGTCTATTACCCAAGATTAAAAAAGGACAATACTTTTCGAAACTGGATATAAAAAACGCTTTTCACCAGGTGGAAATTCACCCTAATTCTAGATATTTGACGACATTCATTACGTCAAAAGGGTTATACCGATACAAGCGATTAATGTTCGGTATCACATGTGCACCAGAGTTATTCCAGAAAATATTACAAAGAATGTTAACGGGACTGGATGGAGTCATAAACTTCATTGATGATATTTTGATTTACGGAGAGAACGAACTGCAACATGACGAACGACTTAAAAATGTTATGAAGACTTTGAAAGAAAACCATGTTCTACTAAATGAGGCTAAGTGCGTGTACAAGGTACAGAAGATCAATTTTCTTGGGCATGAATTGACACCTAATGGAATAAAACCATTAAAAAAATATATAACCAGCATAGAAGAGTTCCGCGTTCCTAAGACAAGAGCTCCAGAGCTTTTTAGGCCTGGTTAATTACATCAATAAGTGGGTACCTAATCTTGCAACTTTGACAGAACCATTAAAAGCCTTGTTAAGACTTAAGGCCACAAGGAAAGCTAGTATTGAGGAATGGTGGAAAGAAGAACAGAACCAAGCATTCCGTCAGTTGAAACAAGCGTTATCTACAGTCAGCACGCTGGGTTATTACGACGCTGACGATGAAACGCAAGTTATCGCTGACGCAAGCCCAGTTGGTTTGGGAGCTATTCTGATCCAAAAGGATAATAACGGTCCAAGAATAATCGCCTACGGAAATCGGACACTATCGGCGCTTGAAAGGAAATACAGCCAAACTGAAAAAGAAGCACTGGCTTTGGTCTGGGCTGTGGAGCATTTTAGCATATTTTTGTTTGGCAAGAAATTCGATCTCATCACAGATCATAAACCATTGGAATTCTTATTTGGTCCAAAATCGAAGCCGTGTGCTCGGGTTGAGCGCTGGGTCTTAAGGTTACAGACTTATCGATTCAATATTCAATACAAACCAGGCAAAGTCAATATTGCAGATCCTTTGTCTCGACTTTGTACATACCCTAATACACCGCCAGGAACCATTGAAGACTACGTTCATCATATTGTGGAACAAGCTTGTCCTTGTGCTGTCCCTATGCACGTTATTGCAAAAAGCTCAGAAAATGATTCTGAAATAAGAAGTGTCAAAAAAGGAGTTTACAGCAATGATTGGGATGAATCTGTCAAGGAGTATAAAGTTTTTGAATCTGAACTCTGCTTTTATGACCATATCCTTTTACGAGGTAGCCGGATTGTAATCCCTAAGGAATTAAGGAAAAGTGTTTTAGATGCGGCTCATGAGGGACATCCAGGGATTGTGGCAATGAAAGGTCGCTTGAGGTCAAAAGTCTGGTGGCCACGTATAGACAAAGATGCGGAGGCTATCGTAAAAAAATGTAAGGGATGTACTTTAGTTGGACTGCCGACTCCTCCAGTACCTATGAAGCGTCGCGAATTTCCAGCTGCTCCCTGGGTCGACGTCGCCATGGATCTGCTCGGACCATTGCCAAGTAATGATTACCTGCTTGTAATCATCGATTACTACAGCAGGTATAAAGAAATTAAATTTACTAAACTAATAACGAGCATACAGATCATAAAACTGTTAAAAGAAATCTTTAGCCGTCTCGGTTATCCCACTTCTATCACAGCAGACAATGGCCGTCAATTTATAAGTGACGAGTTTAAGGAATACTGCCGGCAGTGCAACATAAAACTATTTAATACAATTCCCTATTGGCCACAGCAAAATGGAGAAGTGGAGCGGCAAAACCGTGACATACTAAAAAGACTAAAGATAAGTCAAATCGAAAGGAAAGATCTAAAAGAATCAGTGTTGGACTACTTAATGATGTACAATTCGACACCCCATTCTGTAACGGGAAAATCCCCAGCTGAATTATTTTTCAATAGACAAAATAAAGACAAGATACCGTCTCTTTTATATAATGAACACAGACTAGATGACTCTGAAGTAAGAGACAGAGATGCAATACAAAAAGAAAAAGGGAAGGAATATGGGGACCGAAAGCGAAGAGCTGAGGAGTCAACAATTACAGACGGTGACAAAGTATATGTTAAGGAAATGGAAAAGCGGAATAAATTGTCAGCAAACTTTAAATCAACTCCGCACGTCGTTGAGCGTGCGGATGGCGGAGATGTACTTCTGAGGAATGAGGAAACTGGCCAAACACTGCGACGTAATGTGATTCACTTAAAAAGGGTAGAAGGCGAATGGAAAGTTAGGAACCATGACGAAGAAAACAAGGAACTATATCAAAATGAACGGGAAGACAGTGCATTGATAAATTAAATCAAAGTGTATTGAGGCCAAATAATTAAGTTCTTGAGATTATTTAATAAATCATTTGTTAGTAACAATGGTATTTATTGGTTTCTTTAAATTTAATATAATAAGGAAGGGATGTAGTGTTCGTGTAATTGATCTATGAGGAATGACGTAGTCTCGGGCTCACGGGTAGTGGGGAGACAGTCACGTGAGAGCCTTGGGCGAGTACGGACGTGTTGACCCTTACTACTGGTGACGTAACGAGCCGTATACTTGTTCCCCCTCCCCACAAGGAAGAGTACTACATATTGTATTAATCTATACTATGTAATTACCTAATTTATTTATTTATGTTGAAGAGTTTGTATAAAAAAATGTTCTTTCTTTTTCAGAATTGTCTGTGGTTCAATAAATTCTTTGACTTGAAAAAATCTACAGATTTTTTGTTTCAATCTCCTGCTTTTTATGCAGCATCCACATGCTTGGTGTTTGCCACAAACACTGCGGGACGCAACTATATATTAAAGTGAGCACGGTGTATTTCTATCTCACTCTAATATACAGTTGCGTCCTGCAGTGTTTGCGGCAAACACCAAGCATGTGGATACGACTTTAAGGTATTGTCTTCTGACGTGGCAGCACGGATTTAGTCAGTCAGTCGCTGATAGTCAACGCGGACGGACGGCGTGTCTGATGAGTGGCTCGTGCCGAATGTATCGACTTACTTTCGTATATCCGATTCACTTACAAGGTCAGTCATTCAATACGATTTATTATTTATCTTTACTCAATATAGCTTTATACCTAGTGTTATTTGGTTCTTGTACCAAAATATACGTTTATAATAAACAAAACCATCACACACGCCGCCGCGCGGCTTTCTTTGAGTAGGCAGGTATACCTATACTTATGGGCAGCACGCGCCGCGCGGCATTACGCAAAGAACTTTTTAGCTACCTGCCTTTCTCACACTCGCACGATATCTTATTGGCAACAATGCTGCTGCTTTTTGAAGGTAGATAGTTGGTGTTCTAAGTATTATTATTATTGTTTCAGTATGCCGTTCAAAGTGGTGCAAACTTTAGAGGGAAAAAAATATAAAATATTTACTGTTCCGTCAGGATGGGAATCTGAAAACATTCTAAGATATCCTAAACAATACATATCTAGATACATAAAAGATGAAAATTCAACGCCATTGGTAGAGTGGGAAGTGATAAAATGCAAAGTGAATCGGAGCAATATCGCAAGCTATGCAGCTGGAGAGCGGATTGTGTCAGAAATGCTGAAGCACAGCGATACGGAGGACGATGTTGCTAATTATCAACAGGCGCGACGTCCACAACACAAAAAATCGTTGATTCTAAATTCAATGGCAGAAGAAATGGTATGAACATCAAATTAATTGAAGGGGAATTACTATGACGTGGCTATGCAAATTAGTTTAAGACGAGTGTAAGGGACAGAGCTATTGCAGTTATACGGGTCTGTCCCTTACGTACATTCGTCTTAAACCGAATACGGTAGTTGACTCTGTATCAAATCAAGAACTTTTATTGAAACGTCAAAAACGATTGCTAGTATGAAGTTTGTATGTCACTATTTTTAGTGATCAAACGACTTTCTTTTTTTTTCTTTTTTTATTAATTAAAAATAGACTGAATTGCAAAAATAAACTACAACTTACTTTTTTCGTGTATTTTTTAATGTTTGGTTTAGAAATAGAATAAAATATTTTATTTTAGACATTAGTCAAATACCGTATTGCATGCATAGCCACGTCATGGTACCAAAAGAAGTGAAATTATCTAAAGCAACTTTCAACGTTATATCCAACACAGTTACCTAATAAGTACTTATGAAAAAAAATAGGTGTTTGTCGTATAGAAAATGTTGATTGTAAACATGATTCTTTCGGATTGTTACACCCTTTCTGTTACATTAGTGATCAGATTGATCAGGAATAAGGTACAATGATCCTTTTTTTTTCGAAATTGAAAATCGAGTTTATAGTATGAATTTGACAAAATGTTGATGTTATATTTACATTAGGTATTTGTTTTGTTTCAGATAGGCAATAATGTTTTGAGTAATTATAACACAGACCAGTCGTCATCGCCTGCTAACTTGCTGAATGAATTCAATTATAATGTAGATTATTTCGCGGAAACTGAAGCAAATTCAACAAAGACATCTCAAGTTTCATTAGGCAATATTACACCTCTGCTGCAAGATAATTTAGTAACCTTTGTCGTCAATAAAATATTTGAGAACCAGAAGTCAATATTAGATAACCAAGCGACCATTTTGAGCCAAATTCTCCAAAACCAACAGCTGCAACAAGATAATAACACAGCAATGTCAGCAATCAGCGCGCAGATTCAATCTATGGCCAAAGTGCACAATGGTTTGATTCAAAAGGTGTCTGCTTTTTCTGTACAACTGGAAGACGCGGTTTCCCAGATAATTTCATCATCTAGTCACGATTTGCCTACTTTGAATAACAGCAAAGGCCTGATTGAAAATATTCCAATATCTGTTAAGCCAGCTGACAGCGCTCAGGATTTAGATGCACTTGAAAAACAGTTATCGGATACGAACAACAGAAACCGTTTGAAAAATACATATTCCATATTGTGTTCTGGAGGTAAAGCTTTGGATTGTGCGTATTTGCTTGTTGATATTATGTTTACAAGGAAATTTATTTCCCAATGCTCATGGAGTGGAGGCAGTAGAGGTGAAAATTTGAAAGTTCCTTTAAAAGGTAATTTTTTAGCGTCGGACGACCACGGCCCTAAGGTTTCTATTGCAACTGCCGCGAATAAAAATAATAAAAAGTAAAGATTTGACTTTGTGTAAAGACTCAATAGATTAATACCACATATTAATGAGGGATTTCCTTCCATTGGTTCATATCTAACCAGCATTTCTACTTGCACTGAAAATCTTGCGAGGAACTTCCAGACGCACCTGATTCCTTTCTTTACTTATTCTCTTGAAGCTGGAAATTCATTTCAGAGGAAAGGATTGACAAATTCTACGGAGGCCAAACTGTCTCTGTTAGCTCTCCTCAACTCTCCTTCCATTCTAGGAGGATTGCCCATATCCAATGCGTTCCAACACAGTCAAAGGGGCTGTCCAGATGCGTTAACGATCTGGTTAAGAATACTTGTTAATAAATAAGGAAGAGATGCCCAAATGTTTATCGGGCTGCAAGTTATTGCAAGTACTCCCATGCAATATCAAACAAGAAATGGATCCGATAAAGCTGGTTGAAGATATTTATAGCTTAACATTACAGGACTTCCAAATTTTGAGAGAGAAGCGAGAAGCCTAGTTGAAAATTTCTTACCAAACTTCGTTACAAATCCCCAAGTTTCTCGCCTTATTGGAGTCGAGCGTTCTGACCTTTTGAATCTCTGTGAAGATTTGATTACCATGAGACCTTTCATGGCTAATTTAGCACATGAAATTTTACAGAACTCAACACAAGGGGTTCAACTCCAACTGTTTTACTAAAGTTCAAACTGTTAACAAGTTGATTAATTTAGAAAGTGAGTCTGGATTGTTTGTCTTAGGATTAAGAAAAGACACAGAAGCAATAAATATCCTAAAGGACTGATTAAAGAGGATATCAAGACCCATTGATTGTCACATTATAGAACAAGAACTGAAGCAAACATCCGTGTGTACATTTGAGGCAGCGCTAAATCTTAGAGAGACAACATGGGGATTTAAAATTGAAGGGATAACAAGTCCTGTTCCATGTGAACAAATTAAAATCCACGACTATGATGATTTGAGCATCAACGAGAAAGTGGATTGTGTAATAGCGAAAACATCATACTCATTAGTAACAAAAGAAAGTACCGCTTTATTGAAGAGAGGACCGTACTCTCCCTATTTAGGATCATCAACTCCTGAGAAAATGACAAAACCTCAACTTACTGATATCAGTCCTAATTCAACCTCGAAATCAATCATGAAATTGTATTATATTTTATCATATTTGAAGAGGATGAATCCAACCAGCAATATAATACAAATGTTGGAGCATATGATATCCGAGAAAATTAGTACCTTACCACGGATCTTTCGAGAAATAGACCTCCAAGAATGGTGCGGGGTTAATTATGGTGGAAGCTATGAACACAGATTTAAAGCTTCATCACAGAAACGAGCAGCACTTTATGGTCTATGTACCAATATAGCTACACATATAAGCATTAACACGAACCAATTGGTACGGGCTCTTAGAGGAAATGAGGACTACAATTTGTTCTTCCAAGAGATGTTTCTTTTTATACAAAATTACTTGATAGAACTCTCTTTGACAAATGTAAAGATTTCACCGACTTATGGAATACCTTTAAACTGTCCTAGGTGCACTTATCAGATCTTTGACCCAAAAGTTGAAATGTCTAAAATAACACTACCAGTGACAAGATCAAGAGTTATAAATACACATTGTGATCTTGATAACAATGAAAAAGAGTTCAACATACAACACTGCATCTCTGCCATGTCAGTTGCCATTGGGAGGAAAATTGCATCCATGTCGGATAGAGAATCGGGTGCTCATGACATCAAAGAAACAATAGGCATAGAAAAAACTACAGATTGCTCAGATAAGTTAATAATAATAATAAGTTAATAATAATAGAAATTTATTTTGTCACAGCTAGCGGAACATTTTCAGTATAATAATTTATTGCACAATAAACAATTTGGTTTTACTCGGGATCGCTCGAAAACCAAAGATGGTGTTGAGTTGATTAAAAACATTTTTAATGCCTGGGAAGGGTCACAGGATGCTTTAGGTATTTTTTGTGATTTGTCCAAGGCCTTCGATTGCGTTAACCATGACACATTGATCAGGAAACTACACCACTATGGAGTTAGAGGTACTGCGCTAAACTTAATAAAAACGTACTTATACGGGAGAATACAAAGGGTAGACGTGAAAGGAGTACGATCACCTGGGTCATTGGTCTCAATGGGCGTACCACAGGGCTCAATATTGGGTCCATTTTTATTCCTCATCTACATAAATGACTTACCTTACCTTATAAAGGACAACCATGATATAGTATTGTTTGCTGATGACACGTCACTTGTGTTCAAAGTTAAACGACAACAGCAGTTTAATGTCGATGTAAACAATGCTATATCAAAAGTAGTCGATTGGTTTAGTGTTAATAATTTATTACTGAATGAGAAAAAGACGAAATGTATAAAGTGTAAGTGTACAGCCGACTATCGCGTGCACGAAAGTGCATGGAATGTACTTTTGGTATTTTATGTGCAAAATGGCGTATTCTAAATAAACCAATTGAAACGAACGTGAAAAACGCTTGCCTCATTATAAAACCACGTGTCTTTTACATAATATCATACGTGACTTCGAAGGTCGATTTGATGATAATACTCATTATTTTCCTCCTTAGCCTCAAGACATGTGCGTGTAGAGTTTTCTAACTATTTTTGGAATAACCAGATTGATATTTAATTGTAAGAAAATACTTCATAATAAAATAGATTAGAAATGAAAATAAATACTTAATAATTTACCTTCCATATTCCGTTTTGTTGCTATTTCTCTCCATAATTTATTTTTATATAGTCTATTTTTATATTAACTGTGCGATGATAGCCAAAGTGCAGGTTTATTTTCTATTTTGATAATTATTTGTTCGCACGACATGTCTACACGCTCTTATCACCGCTGCAAATCACAAACAGGTTTGAAGCTGCCCGCGACGCTCCGCTCAACACTCCATTGCACGCTAACTTGCCCGCTCTGTATTCGGTTTGTGAAGCGTCGACTCAGGACGCCAGTATGAGTTTAATTTATGGACGCCGTCACTTGTCGGTTTTTTCGACACAGATCAAAGGCGCGCGCGCCATCTGCGGCTCGGCTTGTGTTAATACGCGCCGTCTAACCAGATGTCACAGAGCGCGCGACGAAGGAAGACCTATTTTGTTTTTTTAGCGAAGTTTTTAATTGGGGATTGGTTTTGTACGAGATGGAGTGGAGCAACGAGAAGATTCAACTCTTCATTGAATTGTACGAAGAGGAACCGGCCATATGGAACCCAAAAGACCCAGGTCACAAAAACCGCAACAATGTGCACGATGCTTGGACAAAAATAAAAACTCAGTTCTGTGAGGGGACCGGGGAAAGTATATCATTGGAAGAATTAAAGAAAAAGAAGGAAAATTTAATGGCCACTTACGGAAAATTAAATGCGAAAGTGAAGTCAAGTTCAACAAGCGGGAGTGGTACGGATGACATGTTTAAACCTAATTGGCCATTTTACGAACAAATGGCCAAGTTCCTGCATGGTGTATACAAACCAACAAAAACGAAGAGTTCAGAGGTGAGGAAATATCTTTTTAATCATTATTTAATTTTTTTATGTCCGGTTAAGGGCCGGATAGGCTGGATACCGGATAGTAATGCCTTGATCACTCGTACCGAGTAGAGTGGCGAGACAGTAAATAAATGTAGGTGTGATTGGGGTCTAACCGAATATTCGGTACATCTCTAGTTTTTACTATTAAAACATGAGTAAATATCAAGACCAATTTAATATTCATTTTGCCAGCTTACTGCGCCATTTGTTGTGAAATATTCAGCAAATTTATCTCGTACAGTTTTAGCCGCTAATGTTGCTCTTCTAGGTATTCTCCTAATCGGTACTAGTGATGTGATTCCGTTTTGATCACTTCGCCACAAACCAGGTTGAACCTCACCGTTAATTTCGGTATCGAAAGTTCCATGCGGCGTATAATTCTGTTTTGAATTGTTACTCCTCCTCAAAAAGTTATGTAGCAAAACACATGTCATAACTATAACTGACACTTTTTCTGGTGCCAGTAAAATTGGAGACCTAAGTATTCGAAATACAGCAGACATTATTCCAAACACATTTTCGACGATTCTGCGGGCGCGTGATAGACGGTAGTTGAATACTCTCTCCTTTGTCCCTTTATCATGAATCCCGGGGTACGGTTTCATCATGTTTTCCGTCAATGCAAATGCACTATCTGCTACTATCACGTAGGGCAGAGGATCATTTTTAAGTGGGAGAGGTTTATCCGGCGGGAAATTTAGTGCACGTTCTTCAATTTTTTGGTACATGCTGGAGTTTCGGTAGACTCCACCATCACTTATTCTACCTTGGCACCCTATGTCTACATATGTAAAGTTATAGTTTGCATCTACTAATGCTAATAGCACCACACTAAATGTTCCGTGGAAATTGAAATATTCTGTGCCGCTGTGCGT
The DNA here is from genome assembly GCA_949316455.1 of Acleris holmiana. Taxonomy (NCBI): domain Eukaryota; kingdom Metazoa; phylum Arthropoda; class Insecta; order Lepidoptera; family Tortricidae; genus Acleris; species Acleris holmiana. The sequence continues at coordinate 10,065,354 of OX438782.1, read as the reverse complement.
GGGGCACTGAATTAATATATGTTTTCCATCAAGCGCACCAATGCAATGTAGAAAATTCCACCTTTTGTCAAATTGCGCTTCTATTTTTAACCATTCATCTGCAGTTCGAGGCAAATTACAAAGGCGAGTAACAAATTTCGAAATATTTTATTAATGTCAAATTCACTTTTTCAGGACACCGTTGATCCTGACGTTGAATTAAACGAAGAGGAAGTAGTTATTCGCGAAGGTAACGAAGATAATGTAGTTGATCGAGAAAACGAATCTTCTACTAATACAGACACAGTGAATCCAGTTATTTTCAAAAAGCCGACTAATGCAAGCAATAAAAAGGAAGTAAACAGAAAGCGGAAAATCGAACATCAAATGGAACAAGCTTACGATGTCCTTAAAAAAATAAGTACAGAGCCAGAACCGGTTGAAGACGAATGCACTTTATACACAAAATTATTATGTGCAAAGTTAAAATCCATGGACGTATTGACTCGTGACATCGCCATGCACGAGATTGATAATGTAATGTTTCGCCTAAAACAACAGCAAGCGTTTCCACGATTTCAGAGTCCACCTAATCAACCATATGCAGGACTTCACTTGCCTCAAAATCCATTAGCTCCTAGTTATTATCAAAACATGCAATCGTCAGTGGGTTATCAAACGTCATCTTATCAGCCATCGCCACGTCCCATTCTCAACACAAAACAAACTTTCAACCATCTCCACAGTCTCGTTCTCAACGGCGACCAATCTTTCAGCCATCTCCACAGTCTCATTCTCAACAATCTGCGTACTTCCAGCCGTCTCCACAGTCACATTCTCAACAATCTGCGTACTTCCAGCCGTCTCCACAGTCACATTCTCAACAATCTGCGTACTTCCAGCCGTCTCCACAGTCACATTCTCAAGAATCTGCGTACTTCCAGCCGTCTCCACAGTCACATTCTCAACAATCTGCGTACTTCCAGCCGTCTCCACAGTCACATTCTCAACAATCTGCGTACTTCCAGCCGTCTCCACAGTCACATTCTCAACAATCTGCGTACTTCCAGCCGTCTCCACAGTCACATTCTCAACAATCTGCGTACTTCCAGCCGTCTCCACAGTCACATTCTCAACAATCTGCGTACTTCCAGCCGTCTCCACAGTCACATTCTCAACAATCTGCGTACTTCCAGCCGTCACCACAGTCACATTCTCAAGAATCTGCAGACTTCCAGCCATCTCCACACTCAAATTCGCAACAATCTTCTGATATGGAAGAGTATTCTCATTCTCAACCGTTTCCTGGGTTTGAGTCTCTTTCTAAAGAGCAATCAATTGATCAATTGTATGCAGATGCAGTTTCTAAAATATTTGAAAAATCTGAATAAATTATAAACGCTCACCTTGACTTCTTCTCGCAACTCTTGAATCAAAGCCTGGCAAACTTCCATTATGCATGTAGCTATTGTAGATTTTGAAAACTTGAATAGGTAGGCCAAGCTGCTAAAAAAGTTTTATATGTCAAACTAAATTTAAATTAACTAGTGCGTAGATTAAAAATGTGAGCGTTATTGATTAAATTAATTCCAGGAGTAAGTGCCGACAAACTGCTCTGTAGTTTGGCACGATTATAGAATAAGAAAACATGTAATGCTTAAAGTAAATAAATATATTTCAATTTTTTTTTTTTATCACCCGTCGCAAGAAACCTGAGAGTTACAGCCAGTCTTTCTTGAATCGGAATACATTTTCTCATGTTAGTGTCTTGTTTTGCGATGAATGGTCCGATTTTGTTGAGCAGATATTCGAAATCAGCTGCGGACATCCAACAAAAATTTTCGAAATATCCAGAGGGTTCTCGAGTTAGGTCATATAGCAGATCTGTAGCATTGTACCTAAAATATTGAAAATAATATTATATTGTACCTAAGATTATTAGAGTAATTGTTAAGATTTAAAGCAGTAATTGTTAAGATTTTTATGTTTTATGTTTTTATGTTCCTATCTGTCTAATTCTTGAATAAATGATTGAAAAATAATTGTTATGTTCTTTATTCATTTCAAGACTAAAAGGCTAGGTTTGTTTACAATACGTTTATATGTAGGTAACTAGGTATGAGGTATGGAAGTGAGACTTTCTACCGCTATCAGGATCCTGGTCATATATGTAAATATTATAGATTCGGACATCAGATATAATAAATATATACTGACTTTATATAAAAATATAAACTTACGTTTTGCGACTCTTATACAATGACACCATCCACCACCGTCTTTTTCGTCTTTCTTTTGTTTTTAAATATTCACCACCGAGCAAAATAACAGTAGCTGCTGCTGCAGCAAGGCGTTTTCTTTTATCCATATTGAAGAACGAACAAGCGGACAGCTCGGTTGTAGCGATGTTTTATGGTAGGTTCACACGCGCGCGTTCAACTCGACATTCAACGTGCACATTCACATTCACGAGCGTGTAAACGGTACGCCCGAGCCCGTGAACGCGCCTGTGAACGTGAATGCCGCGAATCGGGCAAGTGTCGGTTTTTTGGCAAAGTTCAAAGGATGAATATGCGGGCGCCCGGTGACTGTTTACACGCGCGCGGGCAGTCAGTCTCTCCCGCGCTTTCGAGGTACTATTAGTATTAGTAACTTAGTAGGTACATATTAGTTTGATAAAAATAGTTAGTTTTTTTCCTGGCGGCACGGTACGCCGGAGGTCATGGGTTCGAGTCCCGCCTGTGTCATTTATTTTTCAATTTTTTCTACATACGTTAAAACAAAAGAGTTATACATTTATATATAACATAATATGTAGGTAGGTACATTGTTAGTGGATAGCCCTATAAAAATATGAAGAAAATTCGTCCCTGATTTCTCTAGCGTTCAAAGGTGATCTTCGTGCTATCATTGGCAAATCTCTTAAAGCGTTATATCCACCTGCGTTTGTTCGCCACGATCCAGGCCTTGTCAGATTGCCATTATCATCGTATTCATCAAACGTTCCTGGAGGAGTATATCTTGCTGCGGAATTTTTACTGTTTCTGAGAAAGTTGTGTAGCAGTACACATGTCATTGTCAATTGTGATACAATATCTGGATCCAGATCAATTGGTCGTCGAAATATTCTAAATACTGCACTTAAGATTCCGAATGTGTTTTCCACCACAACTCGGGATCTGGACAGACATTTATTAAATATCCTTTTTTGTGAATCCGAATCATGATTGCCAGGGTATGGTTTCATTACATGTGTACTGAGTGCAAAAGCACCATCGCCTATGAAGACATATGGCACATCAATATTTGATCCGGGAAGAGGACATGGTGTGGGTAGATCTAATTCGTTTCTACAGATTTTTTTCCATAACAAGGAATTGTTGAATACACCACCATCACTTATTCTTCCTTGGCTTCCTATGTCGGCAAATATAAATTTATAATTGCTATCCACTAGTGCCATTAGAACAATGCTAAAAGTCTTCTTATAGTTATAAAACTCGGTTCCACCGTGATAAGGGTTTTCCATTACGATATGCTTGCCGTCTATTGATCCGATACAGTGTGGAAATTTTCTTCTAAATCCTTTTTCGATATCTAACCAACCGTCCGCTGTTGTGGGCATCTGAAATAATAATAGCATATATTAGCATTAAATTAATTAAAATACCTTTTTTACAGACACCATCAACGTCATCAGAATCACATGATTCACAAATACCAAAGGAACCTTTTGGAGATGAAACAACACCGGAACTACATGAAGCTATCGACAACGAAAGAACTGATAGCGAAGTGATGGAAACATTACAATCGCCAAGGACTCCAACCTCACAGATGCAGCCTACTCAAGCAAAAAATAGCCGTCGTCGCTCAGTACCTAATACAGCCGAGCAGCAAATGGCTACAGCATTCGGTCAATTGACTAATGTTTTAGGACAACGTCAATCACATACTGCAATTAAAGAAGATGATGAGTGCGATCTCTACGCCAAGCTTTTGGCTACAAAACTGCGAGAACTGTCCAAAGACGAACGTAAATTAATAATGTATGAAATAGATGGCATATTTGTTAATAGAATTCAGTGCAGGCTACCTAGACGTGAAACACCATCTCCACTATATTCAAACCCATATTCTAGACCACCGTCAGTATCGACTTCATGCAGATCACAAGCGAAGCGAAGCCGAACTTCAAGTACTTTAAGCTCATATTCCGAACCAATTTCAAACATTCATGCATCAAATCAACCTGTTGAACTCTCAGATCAACGCACATCTATTCAATGTGCGAACGACCTCTTAATGCAAACCCCATCCTTTCAATCTGCAAACGCACACTCAATCCAACCCCCATCTTTTAACTCTGCAAACACACACTTAATCCAGTCAGACATTTATTCAGTCCAATCTCCATTTGTTCAATTCGCAAACACGTACTCAATCCAACCTGCACAAACACAATCCGCAAACACGTACTCAATCCAACCTGCACACACACAATCCGCAAACACGTACTCAATCCAACCTGCACACACACAATCCACAAATACGGACTCAATCCAGACTAAACCTAACATTATACAAATTGCATTAGGAAATTCATTTGAAACATTTGGATCTAATGAAACAAGTGAACCATGAATGAACCTAATAACTAATTGTCATTGTTTTTGTTTGCCAAATTTTTTGTTGTCAGTGTCTGATTTTTGTCTTTGATATCTTTATTTTAGTTCAGTAATTTGTGGTGATTTGTGTTTATTTTGTCAATAAAAAACCTTAAAAATATAACTACCTTTACTTCATCTTTTAGAACTTCATTAAGAGCTCTAGAGACTTCCCGTATAATTCCTGATATAGATGCTTTGGAGACTTTAAACAGATAGTGTAGACTTCTGTAGCTATCACCAGATGCTAAAAATCTTAGCGTCATGATAAGACGAAATTTTGCTGGAATAGCTTCTCTGAAATCTGTGTCTTGCTTAGAAATTATCGGTGAAATTTTACTCAGCAAAATTTCAAAATCAGTAAAGGTCATTCGACAAAAATTATCGAACTCTCCAGACGGGTCATGCAAGAGCTCATCAAAGTTTTCTTCTACGAACTCCCTGTAAACGAAAAACAAATTATGTATTTTAGGAGCCCTGGAAGTGTGAAGTACACAGGGTGTCCGACGGCGACGCTTCATCGAGGGGAAGTACCTTAAAATATTGAAAATAGAGAGCAATTCACAATAAACAACTGCATTCACAGATTCTTTTTAATTCTACGAATTTTAATATTTTGTTAAAATTTTCAATTAATTTTTATTTTTTTAATTAAAATCCGTGAATGCAGTTTAAATTGTTTTTAAAAATAAACTAAAATCATAAATGGGTAATTTTGTAAGCATTTTACACCACTGAATCACGATCGGAGAAAACACAGGTACTTACTTGGTACGATTTTTGTGAACTGTTATCATCCACCACCTTCTTCTTTTTCTTTTTCTCCGTCGTTCATAATTTTGTTTTTTTTTCCAATAAAAATAAGTTAAGCCAAAGGATATGGCAGCAACAACACCGAGATCCTTGCTGCTCGCCATTCTGGCACTGACTGACACGACGGCGTGAGTGTGAACAGCTTGAATGTCCGCCGGCCCGGGACGGGCTGCATGCCGCGCAGCCCGCCAGGCAGCCCGCCGGGCTGCACGGCGTGCGTGTGACCGTGGCATTAGCGATGTGTAGCCGCCACGGAAGGCTCAGCTGGCGTAGGATCGTGCTACCCCGCGTCGTTTAAACGAACAGGCTTGCGTCCGTATTTAGCCGAGCCGCATCTCCACGGACGGCTCGGCTCGCGTAGGATCGGGCTGGCCCGCGTCGTTTAATCGCGCCTTGATGGATCGTGCGAACTTTGCCGAGCCGCGCCGAGCGCAGTTGTTTACACAGCGCGTGGCGCGGCGAACCACGAGCGGAGCCAGGCTCGGCTCGCGTGTTTGCGCGCCGTTTAAACGCCGCTTTACACTAACGGGCGCGAACCTGTCTGCGGACGGTTCAGGCAGCGCACTGTGGAACGAAAATGGCCTCTCCATAGAAATAGGGACTTAATTGTCTAAGTGCCTTTTTTTTAAACTGAAATCGAATCTACTCCTCATAATTAGGTAAAAAAATGAATATGAGTCAATTTGGCTGAAAAACGGCCGAGTAATATTTTTTTTACGAAAAAATTGTATGGAGCGTATATAAAAAAAAACAGAATATCTCAGAAAGTGCACAATTTCCCGTAATATCCTTCCGCACGAATTTAGTACTAATTATTTATGATTTTTCGGCGTATTCAAAATTTCCCTTTTTTTTTAAATCAAAAATGTTTTATATAGGGAAAACTTAGTTTTTAGTAGGTATTTAAGTTTGCAAGACACGTTTAATCATGGAATAAAATTAAATAATGGCTTTAGATGTGATGGATTTTCAAAAATGAGTTCATTGGAATAATGACATATCTCACTTACATACATACATAACGTCACGCCTTCATTCCCAGAGTGGGGTAGGCAGAGCTACAGAAATACAAACAACTCTAAAAAGACATGTTATTAATTCTGTAACCACATTTTGCACAATCAGGCCAAGAAGTTTACTAGTGTATTAGTGACAGGTTGCAAGCCCATCGCCTAACAATACTACAAGCCCTTATTCCCTGAGTCGCCTCTTACGACATCCACGGGAAGACATGGAGTGGCACTATTCTAACCCGGCAACCACACGGGCGATATCTCACTTTTTGGCCCTTTATCTATCTCCCTGCCCCCTAATGTACACATTCAGTGCTCATTAAGTGTATGATTAAAAGTAAAAATTAACTAAATGACTCTTAATTATTCCTAATGAGTTGGCAATGTTGGCATTAAGTAAAAGTATACATTAAATATTATCTTACTATCATTAAGGATGATAATTACGCCGATTTCAATCGGGTCACATTAGTAATGTGCAATAAATAGGTTGCAGTTTAATTTTATTGTTTATTCCTTCTGGAACATCTCAACTACTAACATCAAGCAAACTGCAAGCGATGGAGGGTTTAACGACCAACTTAGATTTGTACGTGATTTTGAGAAATCAGGAGCCTTCTTTTAACCACGAAGCCTTGATGGAAGAAGTGGTTACTAAAATCAATGGACGATTATCTGAAAAAGACTATGATACCCTCAAGGAATTTTGCCAAAGATTTTCAAGAGCTGCTTTGGAAAGATGGCAGAAGTGCCGAAGAGATACAAAAATGTTTAGAAGTAATTATGAACATTGGCTTATGGAAAATGTTAATTGGCCAAGCTTCGTAGTTTGGCGAACCGATTCACCTACCCAAGAATCAGGTGATTTAAACTATGAAGAACTTTCGACCTCATCGGTCGGAACAATGACTACAACAAAACGTAAGCCATTCGAAGATCTGGGAACGCAGTTTTACCGATCGGTAATCTCTCAGAAGAAGCGTCAGAGGCCCGGAATAAAGATTTTAGAAGGTTCAGGGGCTCAATTCTACACGGGCTAAACCTTATGGCTTTTGACCTGTTATCGTATTGTATTGATTTTGCTATTCAAAGCGTTTAGCGGTACCTCGCTTTCTTATCGTTCATCGTTTGTAAATTGCTTTTAAGTGTCAAAATGACAGATATTGTTTGACTCAACGGTCCTTAGCGTTATTGCTTTCGAGAGTGAACGGTATCGTAACGCTATCGCTATTGAAAATGTACCGAGGAAGCTCAATGGTATTGCATTTTATTTGCGATATCGTTGAATATGTTTTATTCTAAATGTTATCGTTTCTAAACGGCATCGTTTCTGACGTGATTTTAACTGCCAAAATGCTGGATTTAAACAATATAATTACTAGAAATAATTTTGACGTGTTGCATCATATCGCAAAAGGACTTCAAACGTCAATGAACGGTGAGTGGATTATTTAATTTAATAGCTAAAGTGTCATTCTATGGAACTAGCTAACTATGTAAACAAGCCGCCATACTAAAATTGACATTAGATGTCAATTTCAATATATTGTTTGTTTACATAGTTAGCAAGTTCCATAGAATTACAGTGTAAGATAATATGTGTTTTTATAAAGCGCTTTTCATACGTAATCCATAATGAGACAATCTAAAAATATCTGCCTAATATTAGAGATAAAGTAAAAACTTGAGTTTTGTTGCAGATGGCTTTTCTAGCACTTAAATTGGATGTGATTGAGTTGGAGCATATGGAGGTGAAACGACGGAGGAAAGAGGGACAGAGATTGCTTCGGCGACACATTTGTGCAACTCAGCTCCTGGATACAGAGTTCGTAGCCACTTATTGGCTGACCAAGGTGATGGCTGCGGACCTTATTCAGGAGCTGCGTCCTTTCCTCCCGAGTTCTCGCGGGAATTTAAATTTTGTACGCAAAGTAAGTGCCCGCAATAAGCTATTAATGCATGCTAGCAAAATAGTCAAATTTTAGAGCAATGCTAACATTTGTTATATTTTTCAGATTTTAATCGGTCTGAGTTTTTGGCATCTGGCTCAGACCAGAGAAGCGTGGGCCAAATTCCCACCCACGCTTTCTCGCAGCCGTCGGCCTCAAGGGCCATTCAACAGGTGGTTGTGGCCCTGAACCACCCAAGTATTACAGGAAAATACATAAAATTTCCTGGTTCTCGGCAGGAACGGAATGTATTGAAAAACCGGTAAATAACTGTATTTATATCAATTATTTATGTAATGGATAAATTGATAATATAAGTTATCAATCACTATTAATAATAATTTAATATCATGATACTTATGCATATTGCAAACTTGTATGTGTCCAACCCCATGCATTGTCCTTACTCATTTGCTTCAGGGTTAGCTAGAAGAGATCCCATTTAGGGATAAGTTCGCCTTTGTACATTAATTTAGTATTATAATTGTAATATTTATATTTTTGTGCAATAAAGAGTTTACATACATACATACATACATATTTATTAGCAAGCAATACTACTTATTTGTTTGCATTTCCCAGATTTTTAACAGAATTCGGGCTGCCGGGAGTAGTTGGCTGCGTGGACGGCACCCACATAGCCATCTTAATGCCTGCCATTAGGGGGAGGAGAACTTTTTTAACAGGAAACATTTTCACTCCCTGAATGTTCAAATTGTAAGTGAGATTGTATTTTTTTCGCGTATAATTTAAATAAATATATTTTAAGCGTCGGACTCGTGATCATACCATTTTGTCACAAATTATGATAAACTATAATAAAAATCAGTAAAGTCTGTTTACCATTGATTTTGATTATTAATTAAATTTGTACATAATGTGGTTACAGAATTACCAACAAGTCTTTTTGGAGTTGTGGGTATTTCTGTAGCTCTGCCTAACTCACTCTGGGAATGAAGGCGCGAGGGTGTGTATATATGTATGTAAATAAATATTAATATAAAGTTTCTAATCACTTTCACGTTTATGTTATTAAAATAACTGTCGTTATAGATCTGTGACGCGGAGCTAAATATAATCAGCGTAGACGCCAGCCACGGTGGCTCAACCCACGATAGCGCGGCGTGGAGTAACCATCCCCTTAATGCCTACCTCCAGTCACTATACGCGGGACGAGAGAAAGTGTGGCTACTAGGCAGGGAGCGAAACTTTGATGCCGGTGACAGCCGTATGACGTCAAGCTTCATACAGAGTGTTTTTATCTACATTATAGATAATCACTAACAACTTATTGGCCTCTTTAGTTTACGGATATTTTATTGACACTTGAGACGGCCAGTACTTATAAAAAGTGACACCAAACTGTCTTTGTCATATTAATCAGAAAATTGTGGGAGACAATAATAATGTATATCCGTTTAAATAGTATTTTTTATTCGTGAATTTAAGAACTGCGAATTGTTATAACTAGCATATTACAGGCATCGCTTGACCATAGTCACCATGGAATCTATGCATCCGTATTTGAAGACGTATCCTTTTTTGGTTGTTAAAGATGAAAAATTTTTGTGCTCCTGCTGTCAGCAAAATTTAACAGCTAAAGCAAGTAATATAGAAACACATTTAAAAACCAAAAAGCACATTGAACGAGAAGGATCAAAAATGACACAACATGATTTTAATATGGATTTAACAAATTTCATGATAGCTTCAAATATACCTTGGACACAATTGCAAAATAAGAACTTTTCTGATTTTCTTCAAAAATGCACAAGCGGTCATTATGCAAATACTGTGAGTATACCATCAGAAGCAAACTTAAGACAACAGTATTTGGCAAAGACGTTTCAAAAGGCCTACGCTTCCATACGATAAGATATCGGTGACTCCTATATTTATGTAAGTGTTGATGAGACGCAAGACAGATTACAATAAAACGTTGCAAATGTAATTGTGGGAGCTCTTAAGGAAAGTAACGCGAGCAGGCCACATATTATCGCTTGTCAAGTTCTGGACAGAACGAATAATGTCACCATTACTGATTTAGTTGTTAACTCCTTGAACAAACTGTTTGAAAGTGATAGTTATCATGTAAGAGTGGCCTTATTCCTCACTGATGGAGCTCCGTATATGATAAAAGCAGGTCGCACACTAAACGGCATTTTTCCTACTATGACGCATGTAACATGTGTAGCCCACGGAATTACCGAGTTGCAGACACAATTCGAGGTTTATACAATGATGTTAACGAATTAATAGCAAGTATAAAACTAGTATTCTTAAAATCGCCCTCAAGAGCTAGAGTATTGAAACAGCTTTACCCTGACATGCCACTACCACCACGACCCATTATAACGAGATGGAACACCTGGATAGAGGCCTGCTTGTACTACAGGACATACTTTAATGAAATCACTAATGTTATTAATGATCTAAACGAACGAAATGCAGCCAAAGTAATACGAGCAAAATTAGCCCTTAGGAAACCCAATGTGAGAGAGAACATATCTTTCATAACAGAAAACTGCAGCATTTTGGTTGATTCTACTAATCATCTACAAAACTCGAAGCTGACATTAAGCGAGTCATTTCGTGTGATTAAAGCTATCACGGCAAAACTATCTAAGATAGGTTACATGTCACGGGGAAAAAAATATGTAGTAAACATAAAATAATATTACAGAAAAACAGGGGACTAAAAATTATGGAAAATATGGCTGACTTAAACGACCAAAAGTAAATCTGTCTCTATGAATCATCCGAAAAAATGAACTTGTGGCGTTTCTTCAAATATTCTCCAATGAAGTCAGTAGAAGTGGAGAGATCATTTTCAATTTTGAAGTGGATTTTCACTAGCATGCGGTGTAACATGACTCCTCGTAGTTTAGAGCAAATTTTATTTGTCAATTTTGAATCGAAATATAATAAATGAAGAGAACCTCTTTTTACCTAAGTCTTACTTTAGGCTATATCACTGACAGTTGTACAGAAGAAAAACTTTAGTCTATAAATTAAAATTAAAAGCAATATAGTCACTAGTCATTAAGGATGGATAAAAGTCATTCGGTTCCAAATGTATTACGAGATATTGCAATGGAGAGGAACTGCCAACATATTGAATCATCACCTAAGTACTGAAACTTCTTCAGTCTTCTTGAGAAGGATGAATACGATTTTACAGAGAAAGTAAGTTAGGTATTATTAAAAGACAGACGTATCATAATAATATATTATCATCTATGTCACTATTTTAATATGTCATGTATATTTTATAAAAACACCCTATATGTCAATTTGCGTCATAATGACGTCACCGGCATCAAAGTTTCGCTCCCTGAAGTAGTAAGTAGCAAGTAGTTAAGCTGCCGTTCAATCATTGAATATTCGCCAATTTCATTCATTAATTACTATCTTTGTTGTTTGATTCAAAGTCCTAACAGGGACCGGCCCGCTATCCCTTTCAAAGGGTTTTGTATGGGTATTTCGTAAGGCTTAACTTACCAAACCCTCTGCTCGTCAAACCCTTTTAAATATGCTTTTAAAGCGCTATTCCAAATGATACCCCATTTTTTTAAGCGCTGACCAATACCCTTACAAAACCCTTTAAAAAGCTTACTAGTATATACGCAATTTTAAACCTTTTGCAGACTTCATAAAACACACGTTACCTTGCATCCCGTTCGAAGCAAGTAAACGGAAGCCGATTCAACTAAGCGCTATCCCAATACCCTTATAATCGTATCGTTTGAAGTTAGTGAAGTTACCGCGCGGAGCGGCAAAAGATCCAATACGGTTCGATTTTCAATGACAAACGTTTGTGATTGGCTCGTTTGCGCGCGATAGATGGCGTGTTGTTGTTTACTACTTTACCTATTGCCATTCCCATAGATTTAGGATGGTTCGCGCGCTGCGCTTACAAGATACATGAAGCGTGGGAGCGAGAAACTCTAATCAAGTGCAAACCGCCCGAGAGAAAAAGAGACAGCGAATGAAGTACCAATATGTCATTGTTTTCGCGAGTAATAGCGGCTCCACATTAGTGCCGTGAAGCTCCGTGAACAGGCGTGAACGTGAATGTGGATGGTTTTCGCGGGGTTTACGCGCGTTCACGCCTGTTCCCCGATCAGAGTCGGTATTTTGTCCCGTGACAAAGGGTTCGCGTCCCCTTCACGCGGCGTTCACGTGTATACCTCCACATTCACGGCGCCGTACCAGTTTACTACGGACTACAAAGGCGTACGGACGTGTGCAGTTGCTGTCCGCGCGCAATGGAGTCGCGCGTAAAAGTTTGGAGTAACGAAATTGAAATGCTCTTTTTAGAGCATTACCATTCTGAAAATATACTGTGGGACGCAAAACATTTGAATCATAAGGACAAAAAGAAGCATCATGATGCCTGGACGCGGATTAGCAATGAAATGGATATTGAAATCAAAGAATTAAAAAAGAAAAAAGACTCTTTGCTGTCCAGTTATCGTTTATATCGAAAAAAGGTTTGTTATTTTGTATATTTGATCATAGTATGTTTGTTTACCTATGTATGTGTATGTTACAGTTAAAAGCCATTTTTATTTAAAACACGTTTTCACTACATTAAAACGCGTTTTCAGTAGGTAGTCAAAACTAGTTTTCACCATATTCCTTAGTTACGAGTACAAACTAGGGAAAACGCGTTATAACCAAAAAAGGATTTCAACATGTAACATGTTTTTGTCCATGTAAGCAAGTTTAACTGAAGCATATATATATATATATATATTAAATTATAAAATAAAATAAAAATTGTTACTTGGCAGTAAGGCCACGTGTTACAAAATGTATCCTTTTGTAATGTATCTGTTTTTCTTGTGGTGCAATAAAGAAAATTTATTGATTGAAGGTTCGAGATTCAAGTCGCTCAGGGGCTGGAGCAGGAGAAATATATAAGCCCGTCTGGTTTGCTTATGCATATATGGATTCTTTCCTCGGTGAAGGGTTTGAAGTAAGAAAAACTACTGACACAATAAATCAAGTAAGTTTATTTATTTTTAGTAATATAGTAGTTACATTAATATTTACGAAGAAGATGTCTATATACATATATGTAGGTTGGAAACCTATATACCTACATTGGGAGTAAAATATTTAGTGAATTCTTCTCTTATTTCATTTGCAGTCAAACTTGGTCTACGCGGTATCTGAGGCAAATCGCGTATAGCACATGTATCTTGAATTTCTGATCTCCAAGAACCATCCTGTATACGAATACCATCATCGTTATAGACGTCAATCGTACCTGGTGGTGTGTAAATCGGGCCAGATGTGTTACTTTTCCTTAAAAAATTGTGAAGTAGCACACAAGTCATCGTAATGAGACTTACTTTGTCAGGGCATACCATCAATGGTTTTCTAAAGACTCTAAATTTTGAAGCCAATATGCCGAAAGTGTTTTCTACCACCACTCGTGCACCAGATAATTTTCTATTAAATTCACGTTTTGGAGTGCCTAAATCATGATTTCCCGGATAAGGCTTCATTACCGATGTGCTGAGTGCAAAAGCACCATCAGCCAAAAATACGTAAGGCACGGGTTTATTAGATCCTGGTAGTGGACGCGGAGGTGGTAGAATTAGGGTATCCGATGTAATCCTTCGCCATAGTTCACAGTTTCGAAATATTCCACCGTCACTTATTTTACCCTGACCGCCTATATTGACATAAACGAAATTATAGTAGCTGTCTACTAGTGCCATAAGTACGATACTAAAACTTTTCTTATAGTTGTAGTAGGTTGATCCTGAGTGAAAGGGTGACTGCATAACGATATGTTTCCCATCTAAAGATCCAAGACAACGAGGAAATTTATTGCTGAATCCATTTACAATTTCCAACCATTCTTCTACACAGTCTGGAATCTGAAACAAAAAATATATTTTTGTTAACACATATTTCGTTTTTAGGAAAACAATGTTCAAGATTTCCAAGAAAACAACCAGGAAACAGAAAACATCGACCATGTGCCATCGAGTGATGAAAATCCTACAACAACAAAACGACGCCGTAAGAATCCGCCCGAGCTACAACAAGCCGAAGGCTTCATTAAAGAAAGTCTCGCTAACCTGAACCAAACATTGCGCCGGAATAATCCTCAAGAAAAAGAAGATGATTGCGATCGTTATTGTTATAGTTCTAATTTCAAAATTGAAATAATTTAATTGTTTCGTGTAGTTATTTAGTTTGAGTTCTAAACGAATTAGTTTACACCCCCTGCCATGAATATGTGTCCTCAGTTACTTCTCTTACAAGGTTGTCTGGAAGAGATCGCTATTTAGCGGTAAGACCGCCTGTTGTATACCTATGATTTAAATGTACTGTTCCATGTTCTGTTTTTATTTTTTATTTTTGGTGTTCAATAAAGAGTATTTGTATTGTATTGTATTGTTATGGAAAAATGTTTGCAAATAAGCTAAGACAATTGCCAGAAGACGAAAGATTAATTTTTATGCACCAAATCGATGGCATGTTTATACAACGGCGACTTAGTTTAAATCAGAATCGTCTCTCATCACCGATATTTGCTTCGTCTCCTTCACCTTCTCCCAATATCTTGCAATCTCATCAACAAAATACGAGTAGGCCCGGGTCTTCTTTTACTTCCTATTCTGAACCTATATCATTACATAGGACATATTATGATTCAAACCATGATTCCAAAATGGCTCAATCTGAATCAATAATTAACAAGAGAACTGACATCACGCAATATCCCGTCCTACACCTACCTGAGCAATCCAATGCGAACACAACTAGAATCAGAATTTTGTCTAATGAAGTTGTTTCGCCCCCTCACCCTACTAAAACTGAATCCATTTCCCAATCTCAATACGAGTACAATTTAATTGCCAATGCATATGAGAGTGCTTGATTTTTATTGAAGTGTTTAAAAATATTTTTAATATTAAACTATAATTAATTTAATTACCTAAGCACATTAATAGAAAAATATAAAGCTATTTAATGCGTTTTTACTTACCTTGATTTCATTCCTTAGTATATGAACCAGGGCTTTACATACTTCAGGTACAATTTCTGATATAAGCTGTGGTGAAACTTTAAACAAGAAGTGCAGGCTCTCATAGCTGTCTCCTGAAGCTAGAAACCGTAGTGTTATGGCTAAACTAATTCTTGCTGGTATTGCTAGTCTAAATTGGGTATCTGTTTTAGAAATTATTGGAGAAACTTTCTGAAGCAAATATTCGAAGTCCACTGTTGACATACGAGTAAATTTCTTAAATTCACCACTGGGTTCAGAATGTAACTCTGATAACTGCTTCTCCATAGAAAGTCTGAAATGATTTTTATATAATGAATAAAGACAGTTCTAATCATATCATAAGTCAATTCAAAAATTCACTACACCAGCAAACATACCTTGATCGGTTACGATGTATTTCAGTCATCCACCATCTTCTATTTTTCCAACGCTTTCTACTAACTTTCTTGTTTAACACGTTTAAATAGTGATATGTTGCCACAGCAAACAAAGTTATTGCAGCAGCAGCTTCTAGCATCCCGTGAATGTGGAGGGCACGACTTGGCCGTGAATTCATGCCGTGAATTCACGGCACTAATGTGGAGCCGCCATAAGAGGCCTTAGCGTCCCGGTGTGTTGTACGTGGCAGTGAAATTTGTGCTTTTTTTATGCTGATTCTTCGATAAAAAATGTTAATATTACGTTTTACAATTATGGTCTCGTGTTCTGTACCTGGATGTGACGTTACAAGGCGAAATAATCCGAATAAACACACTTTTCACAGGTAAATACGATTTTGTCAATGGAATTTTCCGAACCATATTTTGCTTTATTTCGGCAAGTAATCGGCTCGGAAAGAGATGTTTTCAATATTATTTAGTTTTCTATGTATATATTTAAGTATATTATGTGATTTTAAACTAAATTCGCGAAATAAATGTGTAAGGAAATAATTGTTTGATTACGATAGTGCTTGACAAAGCAGTGACGTCAGAAGTATCGATAAAAACTTTTATGACATAATTACGAATTATTTCGTCAAATTATGTATCAGTTACAAATTAATTATTAGGTACTTATTATTTAAGTACCTAAAAGTATTCAAACCTTGGTAAATGAATATCTGATATTTTTTCAGGTTTCCTCGCAATTCAGCATTGATGGAAAAAAGGATGCGGACTATAAATAGACCAGATTGGACTCCTAGTACGAACTCCACTATCTGTAGCAAACATTTTGATGGCAAATGTTTTATACGGACTCGATACCTACATTATTTGTTCCTGTAAGTATAATTCTTGCAACCTGCATCTCTAGCTAACATTAAATAAATAAGAGCGTGTAACTAATATCATCATCATCATCATCATCTCCCTAGCGTTGTGCCGTATCTCACAGGGTTGGATACTTAATCTAGCGTGTAACTAGTATATGGTGTACAATTTATACAATTTGTTTAAAGGTTAAACTGCCACGAAGGAGACCGGTATCTTCGTATGTCAACAGGGACATTACTCTTTCGCCAGAGGTAGTGACTCCATCCCCACATGCTGAACCTACGCCTGGGCCCTCAAACCTACCGCTTGCTGAACCAACGCCTGGGCCCTCAAACCTACCGCTTGCTGCACCAACGCCTGGGCCCTCAAACCTAATCCTGACTCCAAGGAAAAGAAAATTGATGGACCGTAATACAAAACTAAAACGAAAAATTTTACAAAAAAATAGGGTTTTAAAAAATTTAAGAGAAAAAGCCAAAAAGATGACAAAACGAATTCTTACTTTACAAGAGGTTGTTAAAGAATTAAATGACAGACCAGGACTTGAAAATCATCGTAATGATGTTGAAGTCGCGTGCCGCAACGATTTACTGCAAAAATTGGTTAATAGGGTAAATGGAAGAGCGACCGGAAAAATCAGTCGCACGGCCGAGTATGACGAAGAGCTCAAGAAATTAGCTTTAACTATACATTTTTACAGTCCTAGGAGCTATGTTTATATTAGAGATAAATTCGATCTATGTTTACCACATGTTAATACTCTGCAAAAGTGGTATTCTCGTTTAAATTGCGAGCCAGGGTTTACTAAAGAATCGTTCAACACGATTTCTGAAATTGCTAAAAAGAAACCGATTTACGTCAACTTGACTTTTGATGAAATCAAAATAAGAGAAGAAACAGAATTTGTAGGTAAAAAACACTAGGCTCATATGTACAATATGTGTCACCGAGTTCGAGGCTCAAATTTTTTTTGGAGAGAGATCTGATGATAAGGAACATCTTCACAAAGTTTCAAGTTGCGGAAACGCATAGTTACCGAGAAAAAAAATGTTAAAGTTTCGTCTAAATTAATACAAGTATGCAATCGGAATGACATTTGTCGGCAATAGAAACGGTGCGTTCCATTTTTCGCAGTATGATTATAACAAAAGTGTGGTTTTTATTTCAAGGTGTATGAAGATTCATCTGTTCTATACTCAAACTTGTTGCTTTTGAATCGACAAACGTCATCAAAAAATAATAATTCGCGTTTTTGGTAGGTAATTATGCGACAGTTGTAATTATTATTTGTAAAACACGTGAAATGACACGCAGACGCCATTTTACTTTGACTTTTTCACTTCATCCGTCAGGCGTCAGTCATGTCATTGTTTGTACTCGCAGTTGAGAGCGTTTCCGTACTCCTGTTGATACTCAGTGACTACAATGGTGTTCCCGAAGCCCCAGGCCTCGTCTTCCACCGCCCCGTCGTCCGAAGAGTTGAGTGTAGTGCAAGTGTTGGACTCTGATGAGCCGCTTGGTACGAAATCCTCTTCGGCGTCCCCGTATGTGCAAGTTTTGGACTGTGAGCCGCTTGTGCCTACAGTTTCTGTGTCTTCGTTTGTGCAAGTGTTGGACTCAAGTGAGCCGCTTGTACACGGAGTCCCGTCTTCGTCGAGCGTCCATGACGCTTGCGTAGCGCCCGAGGCTAGTCTCCCCAACCTACACCGAGTCGGTGGCATTTACGATGCCACCATCCCCTGTGCCTGGCTGTTCTACTGCTACGGAGGATGATGCTGATGTAAGTGGTGTCCCCTTGTTTTACAGACAGAAAATTTACAGAATTTTGTTTCACAGAAAATGTTTCATATACTATTCGGTTCTTGTATTTTTGTTTCGAATAATTTTTATTTAAAACTATTTATTTGAAAGAAACAAATTCCACAGAAAATCAATTCAATGAATTTTATAATTTATTTTTTTCATTAAACAAACCTATCAAACAATATAATTATTTTTTAACGATACCTTCTTTTACAGAACATTATTTCATAGACCGTATAACTTCCTAGAATTTTCATTACTTAGAAAGCTAATTTCTGCTGAAAGCTTATTGTTTCCAGATTTTTTTTAATGGTCACAGGTCTAACCTAACCTACGTAACCCATGCGTAAGATAATCTGAAAACAATAAGGTAACAGCAGAAATTAGATTTCTAAGTAATGAAAATTCTGCGAAGTAATACGTTCTATGAAATAATGTTCTGTAAAAGAAGAGGACACCAACGACAACAGTATACAAAGTCGTGGGAAACTCAATATCTGTGAATATTTTTTGTGAAACACTATTCTACGAAATTACTATTTGGAGAGTAAGGGTACACCAATAATAACAAAATCAATTACAACATAATACAAAATTATCTTTAAGTATAAGGGTTATAAGCTAAATACTATAGTACCTCGTATGTTCATAAGTTTTGAGACAAACTTTTTAGTTTATAAAATAAAGAAAATAATACTGGCACCTATTTTATATTCTTTTCAATTTTGAATTTGGAATGTTAGTGTGCTATTTGTATGTTTTGAAAATTCATTTCTTTTGTTTTTCTTGTGATGGAGGGAACGAAAGAATTGCGTGCGACTGTCATTTCACTACATATGGCGGGGAAAAAACCAATGGAAATTTTCCGTGACATAAAATGTTTTGGGGTAAGCCGCAACTTCGTATATTACACCATTAAACGCTACAAGGAGACTGATTCTTTGAAAGATCGACATAGGAGTGGTCGCCCGCGGTCTGTAAGGACGGCTGCTAACATCAAAATAATCAGAGAGCGACTTCGCCGAAATCCATGTCGCACCCAGAAAAAACTCGCTCTGCAGACTAAAATTTCGCGTATTTCAGTCAACAGAATATTGAAATACGATCTGAAAGTAAAGGCTTACAGCCGTAGAAAAGTTCATTTTCTAAATGATCGCCTTCGTAAATTACGTCGCGAACGTTGTCCGATGCTGCTTAAGAGACACGATGCGAAAAAGATACTCTTCACCGACGAAAAAATCTTTACGGTCGAAGAAAAGTTTAACCGGCAAAATAATAAAGTTTATGCCAAAAGCAGCAAAGATGTTCCTGCTACAGCACGAAATGTCTCGCGTGCCCATCATCCGGCGAGTGTGATGGTATGGTGGGGGGTTTCGTACGAAGGTGTCACTCCGCTCCATTTTTGCCAACAAGGTGTCAAGGTTAAAGCAAAAAATTATCAAAGTGACATTTTAGATACTGTAGTGAAACCCCTATCTAATACTTTATTTCACAACAAAGAATGGATTTTCCAGCAAGACTCAGCACCCGCACATAAGGCTAAAACGACTCAAGCTTGGTTAAGGGAAAATTTGCCGGGCTTCATCGCGGCGGAAGAATGGCCATCCTCCAGCCCTGATTTCAATCCACTGGACTATTCTTTGTGGACTGAATTGGAACTCAGGGCCTGCCAAAAGTCCCACCCAAACTTAGATTCTTTAAAGCGAGCCCTCATCAAAGCAGCGAAGGATATCCCACTGGAGAAGATTCGTGCCGCGATCGATGACTGGCCGGAACGACTAAAAGCTTGTATTAAAAATAGGGGTGGACATTTTGAATAGTAATTGCTTGTAGTTGTTAGTTAATGTCTAGTTACCATTATCTGTAAATTTTATAAATACAGCTTTATGCTTTAATTCTTTATGTAATATTTATTTCGTCTCAAAACTTATGAACACACGAGGTATGATATAAATATGAGTGAGCGACCATGACCTCTCTGGGCAGAACCGACTTGAATAGGTTAGGTTAGAAGGCTAAGGCGGGAGCGAAGCGAAGCAAGCTCCCGCCTTGCCTTCGAGGTTATTTTTTTTTACATCTCTTGAATAAACTGTGCGAAAAAAATTGCAATGATAATACGAGAAAAAATTTACATGACATGAAATTCTAAACAACTTCTGTCTGTAAAATGATTTTATTGTTATTAAGTTATATATTAACTAAATAATATGAGAACAAAGAATATGTAATTTGCTATTATATGATATGAAAAAAGAAACATTGAAATTTATTTGAAATAAAAATCGATGATTTAAATGTCTTCAAAGTAGTTATTCTATAAATTGACTATTCTATGAAATGATAATACGAGATTTTTTTTACAAGAAATGAAATTCTAAACAACTTCTGTCTGTAAAATAACGTACAACCGATGTAAGTACTTATTTAATTTTCATCGATATTGTTTATGAAGTTAGGTTATATAAGGTTAGGTTTGAAAAAAATAGGTTTGAAAGAGTTAGGTTTAAAATAGTTAGGTTTGAAATAGTTAGGTTTGAAAAAGTTAGGTTCGAAAAGGTTAGGTTTAATATGGTTAGGCAAGGTTTTCTTGATTAATTTCACATCATCATAAAAGCTTGAAATACTAAATTTTCTAAATACTAGTTTGTAACACTAAAACCCAACAATGAAAATGTTGATGTGTTGGGAATGCATATAAATAATATAGTAATTAGAAATTGCAGGCATTACCTTGATCTGCATGTCTATTTTGTGTATTTGCATATTGTAGGCAATATTTTAATTTGATAAGTCGTTATAGTCATATTAAAGTAACAGAACCGAATCTGTTAACCCTGATTTTTTGTGGTACTTGTCTGCCCTACCCCTAGAGTGTATATAAAAGCTCGGAGGCACGAAGGTAGAGCAGCCCCTGCCTGCTGTAACACATCAGGTACGTCTGCGAGCCGAAGCGGCTGAGGCTGGTCGCCGAAGGCGACCAAAAAGCCGAAGCTGCGTAGGTGAGCATTAAGTGCTTGATGAGTTACGCAAGGGCGGAGGGGCTGGTCTTACCGAAGGGCCGGAGCAGTTGCAAACCACTTCCTGTCCACCCACTCGGAGCCACTCTCTGTACCAGAGTCACTTTCTGTTCCGGAGTCACTTTCTGTCCCGGAGTCCGACGCTGAGGTCGAAGGTGAGCGGCCGGAGGGCCGACGAAGCAAGCCTTCGGGCGAAGCCCGCGCCTCCCCCCCCTCCCTCCCCCTACCCCGCACCTCACCCCCTTTCATCCCCTTCTCCCCCTTTCTCTCTATGCCCAATCAGGTGAAAAAGTAATTATTTCCTTCTTGTTTCAGTTAGCAGCCATCACAGAGTTTTCGTGGTCACCACGCTCGCCTTCATCACCAACAATGTATAAAATATGTCTATAATGTAAATACAACACAAACATAATCGGTTTATTTAGGTTAGTATATATGTATATATATATATTAACCTAACTTATTATGATTGTGTTGTATATTAGGTATATGTATATAATAAATTGTTAAAAAGTATATTCTGTTGTTTCATTTCTCTCTTTCTTTAGTGTATGTATAAACAATATCCACATGTATGTCATTTTAAATCAATAAAATGAGTATTTATATAATACAGCTTTTGTTTCATTAATGTATACCTTTAAATTTCCATTATTGGTGATTGGAAGATTAGTCTGTAATAGGCTATCGGCTAATAAATAAATAAAAAATAAATTACATTGACAAGCAATTTTTATGACTTTGGCGATTTTTTTGTCATTTTATGACCTTGACCAGAACTTTTTGACCTTGACCATCAGTGTATGACCTTGACCTCCACTTTTTTACTTTTTATGACCTTAACTACCCTTTTCCGGTTCATTTTCCCCCACCCTAATACTCCCACATCCCACCGGGTCCCGAATGTTTGTAATGGCGTAGCTTTTTTTGTATGCTTTTCCGCATTTTCTCGTTTTCAAAATTACATTATAGACACTATTCTACATCAAAAAAAAAATAGTAGGTACATATAATGAATGACATATATTGTACAGTCCTTCCAAACACTATGGGTACGTAAATGTAGGAAACGATTTGTGTGGTGACGAGATAGAAATTGCTAAGGAATTTCTTGTTTTTATGGTCACCGCTGTAAATGGATACTGGAAACTGCCTGTTGGTTTTTTTCCGGCTATCAAGATTATTAAAAATATGTCTCGATTTATTAAAAGATACAAATTGTGACGTGGTTGCTATAACATTTGACGGCATCGCATCGAATCTTACTACGGCTCAAACACTTGGTGCATCTCTACTTAAACCACCTTATAAACCATACTTTATGTACAATGGTAAAAATACTCGACTAACAAATGCACATTATACCTACTTAAATAGACTACCTTCCTCTAAAACACTATCCTTGTTTTGCAAAAAATAGAGAAATACGAGGCTCTGAATTTTTTGGTGTTCCATTGTTGAACACTGCACCCTACCTAAACCGTTCCATCAATTATATACTCTGCATGTTGATGTGGACAGTAACAGTAAAACAATAATGTTATACCAGTGACATTTGCACAGAGTTCCCAACTTAGGGGTTTTCCCCCCAGATTTAGGGGGTAAATAAGTGAGATGAGTTTTTTTAGGGGTCTGAAATTTTTAGGGGTATTTTCAGGAATTTTTTGACTTTAATATTTTTAAATTGATAATATTAATATTTAATCCATCCAATAGAATGTTAAATTTATTCAATGTATGATTTCAAAAAATCTTAACCTTCAGATGAAGACGAAATATTTTATGTATTAAATAACTTATAATAAAAAGACTTTTGAAACATAATTACAGCATATTATTTCTAAATCATTATGAATTTATATATTTTTTTAGGGGGACAACTCGATAATCAAGGCGATTTTAGGGGTTTTTGACACAAACTTTAGGGATAAATATTTTGGCGAGTTGGTAACTCTGCATTTGCATTATTGCCGAACAAACCTGAAAAAAACTTACCGCAGGCTATTCACCTAACTGCGCGACCATATGGGTATCGTTATCCATAAAATCAAGCGTGACTATGAAATCGCACAAATTAACGCTTTGGAATCGGTTTTCCAAAATTGCGAGCTCACTGGGTGCTTCTTCCACTATAATCGTGCGGTGTGGAAGAAGGCAAAGTTTTTAAAGGTGAAATCATTCAGAGAGGGGCGTTTTGTTGAAATGTGTTCCTAGTTACCGCTCTTACCCCAGTCGGAACTATATAATTTTTGGGTGACGATAATCTGCCAAGCTCCAGTGACAAGAGAAGTGCTCGGGTCCAAGTCCTAACATAGTTGTTAAGGGTAACCACTATGTTACTATAAAAAATAAATTAATTATTTTGGAGTGAAATAGCATTATGCTTATGCTCTGCATATTTATATTTTTATAAAAGAGCGAATGTAACTCATAGCATTCGCTTCCTAAGTTTGATGATAATAATTAAAAATGTTATTGCATAATAAGTCTATCGATTCTAAAGCGAAATAAATTCAATTCATTAATTCATTCATAATTAGTTTGGCTACTAAAACTGACAAAAAGGGCTTTTCGTATTATTTGTTTATTTATTTAGTAAGTATATAATTCAGATATAAAAGCTTTTCATTTAATTAAATATTGTAAGGACGGATTTTAGCAGGTTGGCAGGCACGGTTACAATTTCAATTTGACAGAAAATACTTTTTTTTTTATCTATTGAAAATTTGCAACCGTCACCCTTGGCAATCAAACGTCAACCTCGATTTCAGTGATAAACCTAATATGCGAACCTCCTTCTGTATAAATCGATTAAAAAGTCGCATTAATTCACGAAAATTGAATTTTAGGGAATTTTGGGGACTAGAGACAGGGTTTTGTAAATAAGCGATTATGACATTAGGTTATTTCGCCACTGGTGTAGCCCTTTTAGGGTATTTTGGGATTGGAGTATTTTGACACTCATTCGTATTGGGACGCAGTCCACTTGAAATTGGGTTGTATGAGAATAGTGTAGGGTCAGGTGGTAAACAATAAACCAGTAGTACACAACGAACCAACGCTTTACTTTAAACACGCGACGTTGCCAAACCGTGCCACGAGTAAAAATGTACTTGAATTTTGTCGCGTCCCTCGCCCCCCAGTCGGCGTCCAACCACTCCAACCAGCGTCAAAATCGTGTGACGAGGTGTTTCGTGATTTTCGGCACAAAAACAAGAAAAAAAGTAAGTGTTTTGACGTTTTATTTTACTTATATGTTGTCAATTTCAGAATATTACTTTTTTACTTGTGTAGAGTAACTACAGGGTTGGGCAGATTAAGTGTCCTAGTTGTGTATGGCTTTTTTACTTAAATATAACTAAACTTCTTATTTTTCTACACGTCAGCTTGATATATTTTGTTTTTATATTGTTTTCAACAATGGACGCGAAACGCCAGCTCGTGTGCGATTTGTACCAGAAAAAATACCGACCGTGTGAGATATTGAAGACGCTGAAACATTTAAATATCAATATAAGGTTTATATCGCGGACCGTCAAGCGATTCAAAGAAACGGGATCTTTACAAATCAGGCCCAAACCTGGGAGAAAGCCATCTGTTCGCACCAAAAACATCATTAAAAATATTCGTGAGCGTATTAGACGAAATCCAGCTCGAAGTGCAAGCAAACTTGCTAAAGATATGAAAATATCCCGTCGAACAATGAGTCGTATTTTAAAATATGATCTTGGGCTAAAGGCCTACAAAAAATAAAAAATGCATGGTTTGACAGATGCCCAGAAAAAAACTAGAGTGAAAAAATGTAGGGAATTGCTAGCTTGGCATGACGGCGATGATATTATTTTTTCCGATGAAAAGATGTTCCAGTTACAAGACAGTCACAACCAACAAAACGATCGTGTCTATGGTGCTTCATTGAAGGATATTCCTGTAGACTAATTAGCCGTATAAGGGTTCCAGAGTGCATCAGCTGTCATGGTATGGGGTGCGATATCGCCTAGAGGCAAGTTACCGCTGCTGTTTATTGATCGAGGTGTCAAAATTAACAAAGACTATTACATCCAGAACGTGTTACAGGGTCATTTGCTAGAAAATGCTCAAAAATTATATGGAAACGACTATTACTGCTTCCAACAAGATAGTGCCCCATCTCACAAAGCTTAACGCACTCGAGACTGGTGTAGAACAAATTTGACAGATTTTATAACTTGGCAAGAATGGCCTGCATCATCGCCGGATTTGAATGCTTTGGACTTTTCGATATGGGGTTACATGCTGAGCAAGATTAGGAGCACACAGGGCATGAATCTAAACTCATTCAAGCATCGATTAGTCAAGATATGGGATGAAATACCAGACGAGGTTGTGCGTGCCGCGTGCAATGCATTCTATGGAAGAATGCGTCAAGTTTTAAAGCTGATGGCGAGCGATTTGAACTTATGAATTAGTTTTTTTAAGTATAGAGTACGCTAAAAATAAAAACGTGATATTTTTTTTTTGGTCTTGTTTTAATTTTACGGCTCTTTTTAATTAGGACACTTAATCTGCCCAACCCTGTACTTGGCTATCATTTAGAAATACTGTGACGTCTCCATCTTGTTTCGTATTTTTTTTAAACTAACCTAAAACAACGAAAGGTGTAAATGGTACACAGTGTATCACGAGGATAGGGTACACATTGACCCAGCGGAATGTGTTGACACAATGAACCAGTTTCTTAATATCTAAACAGGTTTACTGTGTACTAGCAGCTTTTTTCTCTTATCTTGTTTCTTCTATTGAAATGTATTATTTGCTACAAATTTAGAATGTGTAGTTTTTTTAGACATAATACAGTAATTAAGTACTTTTTCAACTGTAGAATGGGGCGAACGAAGGTGGAGAAAAGAAAAAAGGAGGGCACACCAAAGAAGCGATGCAAATTGCTCTCGCACTGGTAAAAAATGGTGTGAGCATCCGAAAAGCTGCCAAAGACTGTAAATTGTCTTACCCTACACTAAGGAGGTATGTCATAAAAACTAAAAATAATGAAAACTCAAGCTTAGTCCCAAATTATGAGATAAACGCGGTATTTTCCCCGGATCAAGAAAATACCATATAAATGCCGGACAATTGGCGTACCAGATGGCGGTTGCCAATAAGATATCTTTTTCAGTCTTGGGCCAAAAACGTAATCGCACGGACATAAACTTAAAAAAACCAGAACCTTCCAGTTTAGCCCGTGCTACAGCTTTTAATAAGGTAAATGTGGAAACGTTTTTTAAGAATTTACATTTGGCGATGGCACTCGGATTTATAACTTAGACATCGACCACCACCGTTCATCAGCCATCAAAAGCGTTACCACGAAAAGGGAGTAACGTTTGTAAAATCACAAGTGGTGAAAGAGGTGTTTTAGTTACATGTTGTATTGTTTCCGCAACTGGGCAAGCAATACCTCCTGCAATGGTTTTCCCAGGATTTTTTTTTAAAAAACACATGTTAAACGGTGCTCCTCCTGCAACACTGGGATTAGCGACGCCTACGGGCTAGATGAATGCCGAAATATTTGTAGACGTGATGAAGAATTTTATTAGGCACACTTCCGCTTGTAAAGACAATCCTGCTCTTTTAATCATGGATAATCATGAGAGTCATCTATCATTAGACGCCCTGAACCTGGCAAAATCTTCTGGGGTAACTATACTCACACTGAAACAACCTCAATCGGCAAACAGGCATGAGACTGTATGAGGGCCAGCGGGTTCATAGGCCTGGGAGCAAGTCACCTCGAATTTAATATGAAATAAGGCGCTCTGGGTAAACTAACTGCGAACAGAAATGATTTCTTGTTAAAAGTAAAACAAACAGTAGTATTCTCTCTCGTATAATGTTGAATCACACGCACATAAGAATTGGGACACTACAATAAAACTGATAAGAGCCGCATTTGCACCAAAAATGGACCCCCACGAAATTTATATGGAGATCTTTTCTAAGCGACAAAAAGACGACGAACCGCTAGACGAGTTTCTCTGTACCAAAAGAGCCTTATTGGCGCAACTTCCAGCTAAAAAGCATAAGGAAGAAGAGCAATTAGATCTCATTTATGGCCTTCTCAATATTCAATCACAGAAGAATATACTTAGAAGTGACATAAAAACATTTGCCGACCTAACCACTAAAGGTCGACACTTCGAGAAATTGCACCAACAGAGCAAAAACCTAACGGTTGAAAACCTAAACCTAAGAGATGTTCTTTTTGCGGTAAACGTGGCCATACGTTAGAAGAGTGTCGTCGACACAAGGCCACAAAAGAAAGGACAGAAGAAATAAAGTAATACGGATGTGGAGCACTTGGCGTGTTTAAAAGCAACCGCACGTACTGCAAGAATAGAGAAACACCGCCAAAACCAGTCAAATTCTACGCAATGGTAACTACGCCGTTAGAAGGGGGAGTAAAAATACCCTCAATCGATGTTAACATACAAGGCAAACAAGGTTACGCCTACCTAGACTCGGCGGCCCGCACTAGTATCGCTGGCGCCACACTTTACCAAGAGTTGCTTAAAGAGGGTACCAAGTTTATCGAACAGACCGCAACCATTAATCTGGCAGACGGGAGTAAAGCGGCTGCTACACGGATATCAGCCGAGCCTCCAACCAAGGTGACCTTGGTTGGAGGTTTGGCTGCTAACGCCGTTGCGTTTCCGTCTACACGGTTGCCAACAGCAGTGTGTCTACTGCTCGCGGAGAGAAAACACGCATCGTACGACTGCACAGCGCACACGATATGGCTCCTTGCCTTTCAAAATTTCAGAAGGTTGGCGTAGCATTAGCACTTTTGTACGCAAGTGAGGACAGAAAAAAAAAAAAGGAAAGAATATGGATGAAGCGATGGCTTAAGGAACGACTATCACTAAGTCATTTAAATTTATTAAATTTACTGGAATTTGATGATATTCGTAACTTCCTGAGAATGGAAAAAGAAATATTTTACGAGTTATTGGATATGGTGACAACTATGATAAGTAAGAAAGATACAAACATGAGACAAGCTGTATCTCCTGAAGAACATCTTATAGCTACTTTAAGATACCTAGCCACTGGAAGAGCCTACATGGATCTTAGATACAGTTCTATGGTATCACATCAACTGCTATCGAAAATTATTCCAGAAACTTGTCGGGCAATATACAAGGTCTTAAAGAAAACAATTAAGGTAAACTTTATTTTTTATTTCCAAAAATCAACAATTCTTTTAATACGTCACCGGCCGGACCCTCTATGACGACGTTTTGTGTTTGTGAAGTAGCTGGTTGGGTCATTTGTGAATAGTCGGTTATCGGTGATTGATCTTGGGTTAGAGTTGACGGAGGTGATTGGATATGAAAGTTTGAATAATTATCTTGGGTTTGACTTGCAGAAGGAGGTGATTGGATGTGAATGATTGGATAATTATCTTGGGTTTGAGTTGCAGAAGGAGGCGATTGGATGTGAATGATTGGAAAATTATCTTGGGTTTGAGTTGCAGAAGGAGGCGATTGGATGTGAATGATTGGAAAATTATCTTGGGTTTGAGTTGCAGTAGGAGGTGATTGGATGTGATCAGGAGAATGTAAGGTAGGGGAAGAAGCTGGTAGGTTAACTTGTGAAGCATATACAAATCTACGACCGTAGGTCTGAGGCGTGTAAGGTCTGCTTGAAGAACTATCCGATGAGAAGTTGGGTGATTGAGAAGTCTGGGTCGACAGAGGTGATTGAGCAAAATAAGGTGTGGGATTGTATTGAGGAGAGTGGCTGTAAGGTGCATTATAACGCGATTTAGATGGTGTTTCTATTCTTGAGTCAAAATCTAAATTTTTTGTTTTGGCGAGAAAAAGTACATCCGAAATCAGTTTTTCGGCTATTTCTCGCTGGCCAGGGGAGATTTGGTCCAATTTTTCACCCACGTAAATTCCAAATGAGTTGGTTTCCTTTACACCTTCCTTTAACAAGTCTTGAGCTGTATCTATTAATTTTTGTTTTTTTGCATCTAGGACACTTTCTCTGGACTCCTTTTTTCTTTTAGTGATATTTATTGTTTGTTCCTGAAACAAAAAAGAAATGGAAATATAGAGCGCTGTGACTCACAAACACTACCAAAGTCATACATCTTGTAACGTGGGTAGATTATTCTTTAATATTTTTTTAATTTTACTTTACAGCTACCTTGTACCCAAGAGGAATGGAAAACGACTGCACAGTTATTTGAAACACAGTGGCAATTTAATAATTGTGTTGGTTGTATGGACGGAAAACATATTTTAATACAAAAACCGCCTGGAAGTGGATCTCTATTTTTCAACTACAAGGGTACATTTAGCGTTGTTTTATTTGCAGTTGTTAATGCAAATTACGAATTTATGTACGTACATACGGGATCAAATGGAAGCGTGTCTGATGGAGGAATCATAAGAAATACAAAGTTTTATGAAAAACTCATGAACAATGAGTTGAATTTGCCGGAATCGTATTTGCTACCTGGAACAGACAAATCTGTACCGTATGTTTTTTTAGCGGATAGTGCTTTTGCACTTGATACGCACGTCATGAAGCCGTTTCCGGAAAGAGACATTTCAAGGGAGAAAACAATATTTAACTACCGATTAAGCCGAGCAAGAAGAATTGTCGAAAACGCTTTTGGTATTCTTGCGTCTCGTTTTAGAGTACTCAAGCAGCCAATCAATCTTAATCTCGACAACGTAGATGCAGTTGTCTTAGCAAGTTGTGCATTACATAATTTTTTAAGAAAAAAATCTAAAACTTATTTAACCCCAACAGCTGTTGATAATGAAGACGTAGTAAAAAGTACATTCAATAATGGTACTTGGCGTCAAGGAACAAATCAACTAACTCCTGTCCGAAGGAGCATTCAAAGGCCTTTGAATAATGGGAAGCAAATTAGAAATATTCTGACCGAATATTTTAATGGTGAGGGTAGAGTATCTTTTCAATATAGAATGGTAAATATTGCAGTGTCTAACAATCCCTGAGTACCTGAATTAAAAAATAAACTTCAACTTTAACTGTAGATTTAATAACATAGGTTTGAAGTAACATATGGTCAACAAATTTAATTGTTGGGTAACCATAGAACCCTGTCATAATGACAGTCTCATTTATTTTCAAGTAATTTCTTCCTCGTGACTTGCCGCTGTCATTATGACAGGGTTCTATGGTTGCTCAACTATAAAATTTGTTGCCCGTACCATTACAAATAATAAATATTACAGGCTAAACTAATACAGTACTTAGAGTCATAACATAAATATAAGAAATACTTTGTGTTAATAATCAATCTGTGTTTTAAGTTATACACTACCAGCTTTTGCCCGCGACTTCATTCTGGTGGAATTTGTTTATAGCTGATCGACATAATAATATATAAATAAGGTTGTGGTTACATATTTTATTGAATAGTTATATAGTCGCGCTAAAATTATTAAATATAGGTCCATGAATACTACTTACGTCTTCGTCTTCGCTCATGAAAGAATCCACTCCGGTTCTTTTAACTTCATTTTTTTTATCAAGAAACTTCATTAGATCGAAGTACCAAAGATTTGGTTTATGAACATCACTGGCGGCCGATCCGGTGCGGTGTTTTGTATCCTTAATCTGTAGCAATAGTAATAAGTTAATTTATAAAAAATAAATGATTTTCTGTGTAATTTATGTTTATATTTAAATACCTACCTACCTAACTACCTACCTACAGCCTTGGCCAAAGGTGTTGAGCACCCTACGTTTTAATCATTTTATTTTACAATAAAATGATTAATTGAATTTTTTTACACGGAAATTCTCTTAACGCCAATAAATATGTCATTTTTTTCCGACAGATACCTATACAACTTTCTATAATAAAAGCTATAAATGCACCTTTTAAAGTTTGACATAATTATAACTATGAAACACCCATAGCTGCTCAACGGCTGTAGGTACCTACCTAAGGTCGCCGTCAATAGAACTTGTGAACGATGTAGATGTAGGTATACAAATTGGTTCGTTTGATTTTGTTTACATCTTTTGCAAGTTCTATTGACGGCGATCTTACCTACATTGTTTTTGATTTACCTTCTTTAATTGCACAACTTAGTTTTATCAGAGCGAATTAAAACCAGTCTATACGTAACTACATACCTACAAAAATAAAAAGCTATCTAACCTTTTTTACTTCCCTTTGGTAGGATGATTTCAATAGGTCCATTTTTTTTTTGGCCGAAGCTTCATTGGCGTCAGGATCAATTTCTTTTAATTTGCTTGCAAGAATTTGCCACGCATTTTTTTTTTGTGTCCTGTCCTTGTACGACTCGGACGATAAGTCCCAAAGGCATGGTAAATCTTTGAATAAATCAATCATCTCGGCCATAACTGCTCGCTCTTTCTGCTGCTCGTTCGCCATCTTATTGTCGTGCGTTGTTGCGTGCAGGTCCAATCTGAAACATTCAGTAAACGTGTAAAAGAAAGATAACATTTACATAGAAAACACGTTAAACATAATACATTCATTGACTTACTTAATTATATTTAGCACTATAGCACTTCACTACACAAAGCAGAACAGACAGTACTTAAAAACTCAAACTGATATGCAATGCTGGTTGCGTCAGGCCGTGCGCACTCTTTGCCTGCAGAGACACAACTGCCCTTGCGTGGTTGGCAACAAGCGTCTACACGGTTTACAACGGCGGCATCCAACCGCGGTTGTCAGCGCACGCCCGTCAACCAAGGGCAAAGAAAGGTCAAACGAAATTTGGTTGCAAACATCCTTCTACACGGCTGCAAACCAGCAAGGTCACCTTGGTTGGAGGCTCGGCTGATAACCGTGTAGCAGCCGCTTAAGAAGAAAACACTTCTTAAAACCGCCACTATCGAAATCACACTCGGGAACTGCTGTTTACCACTGAAGATATCGGCAATGCCTGGAACCAATGACACCAGAACCCTATTAGGTGTAGATTTTCTTGAGTCAGCGGGCATGATCCTAAACTTGCCACAACGTTGTTGGTACTTCATCGACAACCCAAGAAAGTATTTTTACTTCATACAGCTACAATACGAGCCAATAATAAACTCCACACCAGAAAAATCCGGACCAAAAATCTCGAAACTTGCAAAGAAACTTGACTTCAACTGCACGGACATCGAAGAACCAGATGCAACTATACCAGAATTCCTAATATAATAATAATATCTCGCTAATCCCAGTTACACCGCCTGAAGAAAAAGTCGAAATTCAACTGCAATCACCACCAATACATCCACGTCCCCGCAAACCAAGAGCCGAGAACGACGAATTAAAACATAAAGATCCTAGGGTGACATAAATTCCAATATATGGTCTGTTGTGACATGCAGTTATTTATTAGTTTTATTTCATTTTTGTTTAAATGTAAGTACCGAAATGTCTGTATGGCCTTCCGTGTCTTCACCGAGCGGTCCCAACGGAAGATCAGCGTTGGCTTCACAGCCAGCATATACTGAGTTGGGTCCGTTTCGCAACATTAACGCGACATGTCGTCTCTTTTCTTTTAAATTTGTTACTTTTTATTTTTTGTCTGCGTGTTTTTGTTGTGAATAAATGATTTACTTACTTACTTACTTACTTACTTACAATAAATAATATTTCACTATACTGTGTTGATTTATCATTGACTTACAACAAAACCCCTCTTTTACGTAAAGATGAGGCCGTATTATTATCAAATAGTGAGCAGACACAATTAAATAACCTTTAGTCAGAGTATAGCGAACTTTTTAACAACAATGGTCCCCCTGCTTCTTATATAGAACATAGTATAAACACAGGTGAACATCATTCCATTGCAGCATTCAACAAAATTGTGTAACACACACGCCGCCTTCGTTACTATCACGGCAAAATCTGGTGGTATTGTCATGTTTGTATGAAAAACTCGCCATTTGTTACTTAGTATACCAAAAGCACATTCCACAATTCTCCGTGCTCGACTGAGTCTATAATTAAAGACTCTGCGAGTATTGTTTAGGATGTTTCTTGGATAAGGTCTAAGAAAATCAGAACTCAAGGGAAAAGCTTCATCTCCAAGAAATACGTACGGGGTAACGGTTTCAGAGTTTGGTAAAGCTTTTGGGGCTGGTAAATTAAGGCGATATTCAGAAAGCTTTTTTCCAAAATTCCATTGCTTAAAAATGCTGCTATCTCCTTCTCTACCGTATGAACCTATGTCCACTGCTATGAAACGATAGTCTGAATCAACAACAGCCATTAATACAATAGAATTATATTTTTTATAATTGAAATATTTTGAGCCGCTGAAATGGGGCTAAATCAGCCTTATGTGTTTTCCGTCTGCAGCACCCACGCAATTAGGAAAATTAGCTTTTTTATAGAAGTTATCTGATATTTCTAACCAGCGCTCTTGTGATGATGGTGGTTTCATTTCTAGTGGTTGTAATACATCCCATATAATTGCACAAGTATCTGATACAATTTTGGATATCGTTGTACTTCCCATTAGAAACTGATACTTCAAATTTTCGAAGTTGTCCCCAGTAGCAAGATGCCTAAAAAAATATATATAAATGCACTTCTATTTTGCAAACCTTTATTATTTAATAGCATCGTCTTGATTTCTTCTTGGAAAAAGTACCATCAGAGATACAGTTAAATGACCACTTGTCAACCTTATGTTACTATGAACAAGGCCTACAGATGGCCAGTCAACTGTGTTTCTGCTTGTACAGTCAGCTATAAAAGTCTGTAACATTTTTGACAGAAATGTATTATTTACAGGTCAAGATACAAAACGAAAATGGAGCAATTGTAAAGACTACTATAAAAAAGATAAACAAAAAATACATAATTGCCCCTCCGGATCCGCTGCCAAAAAGGGGAAAAGATATGTTTTTGCTGACATTTTAAATTTCTTGGACAGAACAATTATAAAAAGAAACCATGAGGGAAATTATGATGAGGTTGGCGACGGTGAAGATTTAGTATCAGATAAAGATGCAGATAATTCAGGACTTACAGAAGATTTACAAGAACCCGAAAATGTCATTGCAAAGCCGGCAGTTTCAGAACTGAAAAAAAGTAAAGTAGCAGAATCAAGAAAAATAAAGGCACAAGATGTACCAGGAGAAATACTTAATTTGTTGAAGAAACCTAAGCCTATTACAAATAAGGAATATGATGATGATGATGAGAAATATTTGCTGAGTTTTTCTGGAGACATGAAAAAAATGACTCCCCAACAAAAAATTGGATTTAAATTAGGTATGATGCAATTACTACAAAAGACGTTTCAAGAAAATCAAGCGAACATTTCTTCGGCTTGTTACATTGCCGTCCCGTCGCCGTCCGTCTCCTCGCCTCATATCTACGATAATAACTCCCGGAGCAGTTCTTCTCAATCGAATTATTCGATACCACAAACTATAATTTCTATACCTAGACCGCAAGACTCTCCAACTACATCAGCTTTTTACAACACTGATCCTTCTCAGCACCAGCGAGTTATTATAAATTCCATCGAAACAATTACGACACCACCGAATGATTATTATGAATATGAATCTGGAAACTTTCCGAATACTTCTCAAGCTACCGAAGAAGCTAATTTACGCCCAGATAGCAAGAAACAACTTTTAATTTTTTTGTCTTTTAAATAATTGCACTTCTTCATAAACCCATAAAGCTTTATTTTTTTGTGTTTCAAATTATTTTATTTCTTCACATACATGCAAGACTAATGATTAAAATTTAATTACATTAATTTAGTTATTTTTGTTTTCTACAAATAAATTATAATAAATAAAAAAATCTTACCTTAAAGTAACTGTTAATCTCTCCTCAGCTAATATAGCTTTTCTCATCTGTGTATCGCTTTTTGTCATTTTATCCCTTATCAAATGTAGCAACTCATCAAATGATGCTACTGACATTCTGTAGTAATCAAAAAACCTGTCAGGATAGCGTCGTAAATTTCTGGCCGTAAGATGGTACTGGCTGCGACTATTTCTATTCAAATTGACAGGATGAATCCAGTACCTTCGCTTCCTTTTTTTTTATATAGCGACAAAAGCAGTGCTATGAGTATCAGTTGGTCTTCCATATCATCTACCTAGTTGTCAACTAATATCCAATAAAATGTTTGTACGTGCGTATCTACAGACGTTCACTGGACAACTGATCAATCTGATTTTTAAGATATGTGTGAGGCAAGGCCCCGGAATTCAGACTATGAATTCAGATTATGAATTCAGATGCGGATTAAGACTGTGTAAGGCCGCCCTTATCCGTAGATTAAATCCTACCTGCGGCTTCGCTCCTGTGGCAAAAGTATTTTGGATATACAGGGTGGCTCATTCAAATCGGTCAGTATGGGAAAGTCTGAAACTATAAGACATACGAAGATTTGTTCTTAGGAACCATGTCACCGATTTTGATAAAAAGAAAAACTGCATTCATACATTTATTAAAAAAACTGTACCCAGCTAGGGAATCGAACCGGGTTGTTTTGAAAAAATAAACTTACACTATTTCTATTCAGATATCGATTGTGTAGGTCTTAAGCAGTAAATGTTGAACATGATGTCTAAAAGACCTAAAAGCAGCCATAGAGTCAATTTTAAAGCAAATTCACCACATGAAGATACAAAATGCAATAGTAGGTAAGATCGTTACCTAAACGTGTTGAATATTGTATTAAAAAAAACGGTGGTCACTTCGAACACCTACTATGATAAATTAAAGTATGTGAAAACAATGCATTTTATTCATTTTAAAAATCATGTTTCTTAGAAACATTTACTGCTTAAGACCTACACAATAGTTATAGTCTATAACAGACCATCAGCTCTTGAAATAGTTAATGAATTTAAAAACACCGACGGGACGTTTAGCAAGATGGGCACTACAACTTCAGCCGTATAACTTTGAAATTCAATATACTACTGGACGCACAAACTTTTTAGCAGATATGTTGTCACGTCCACCCTGCGCAGATCATACCGAAGAATGTCTTATATGCTCTGTAGAACTTGAGTTTCCTAGACAAAATGAAAAGAACATTCGGGAAAAACAATTAAATGATACAAAATTAGAAAATATTATTAAAGCATTAGAGAATGAATCTTAGGGAGCATTCAAGTATTACGTAACGCAATTTGGGGGGGGAGGGGGGTCTCGTAAAACGTTACGATGCGTTACAGGGGCGGGAGGGGGTCTTTCTTACAAGACGTTACGTAACATTGTTTCTTTTTTTGAATAAAAATTTAGGGAATTAAAACTCCCAAATTGGCAACCCTTTTCGTTTACGTTTTACGGGGAATCTCTCGATTGTATTATAGTCTGGTCGTCATTTTTCATTTGTTCTCCCAAGTTGACAAACCTTTTCGTTTATATTTCACCGGGAATCCCTAGATTGTATTGAATGTCATTTAATGTTGTTTTCGTTGTCAGTATTCGTTTCAGTTTATGCAGAAGCACATTGCTCTAGTCAGTATTATTAAAGTAAGTTCATAGTGTTCATACTGCAATGTCCTCAAAAGAGGGAGATTTGTATAATCAGCTGTTCTTGGCCTATAAAGGCTCTCATGCTGACTTACCAGCACAACTGTGTCAAAAAAATGCCAACGAAATTTGGAAAACGGCTAAAGAAAAACTAAAAAATAAAGAAAAGTTTAAAGAACATATAAATGATGTTATACGAGAGATGAAGGTGAAGGCCACGAAGAAGAAAGCAACAATGCTTAGTTATTTTACACAGGTAAGTTTACTGCTAAAATGTAATAATGTATGTCATTATATGTATCATATGTAATCCAAACCTTGATTTTCCGAAGCCAATTGTGTAAAGCGCAGGTAGCTAATGTAATTTGATAAATTTTTTTGGGGGTCATATCGATGGCATTCATAAGAACTCGAAATCTAGTTACTAAAATACCAAACGCATTTTCAACGATTCGTCGGGCTCTTGATAAACGGTAGTTAAATATTTTTTCTCTACGCGTTGGGGTTGTTCGATATGGCTTCATAAGATATGACTTTAGAGGAAAAGCCGCGTCTGCCACAATAACCGATTGGTCCGGTAAATTGAGAGTATTGTTTTCCATAGCTTGTGCCAAATTAGATTTTTGATAAACACCTCCATCAGAAGCTCTTCCATTAGTTCCAACGTTTACGTATGAAAAACAATAGTCATCATCAACTAATGCCAGAAGTATAATGCTATGGGCGCCCTTGTAGTTATAGTAGTCAGAAGTATCATCAGGAGCGAGTATATTTATGTGTTTCCCATCTAACGCTCCAACACATCCTGGAAAGTTCCATTTTGTAAGAAAACCATGCTCAATGCGTATCCAGTCTTCACGGCTTGGAATCTGTAAAAAAAAAACTTTATTACATTACAGTACACTTTATGTTGCAGGATTCAGACCAGTCTTCGCAGCATTCGGACGTGTCTTTGCAGCATCCGGAAAATTCAACTACGCCAGAGAATGTAATGTCACCACCTTCGACGATCCCAGAAGACAGACCTCAATCACGCTCATCTAGTCAATCTAGTGTCACATCGACACGACGTAAAAGAAAAGCTCCACAGGAGGAGCCAATGAATAATGCGCTCAACCGGTTAGAAAAAATTAGTTCTGCGATAAATACACAAATTGAATATGACGAGTTCCATTACTTTGGCCTGAATGTTGCAGCCCAACTGCGAAGCCTGCCGCTGTATGATGCATTAGACGCACAAACTCAAATCCAAAACATTTTGAGTGCAGCAAGACGTCGCCACCTGTGCCTTAACTTATCTGCCGTGACAGAAACAAGCTCTGCTTTAAGTGCAGCTCCACAAACAGGCACACAATTTTACACACTTCCTGATAACAACAGCGTTGATTTGTTGAATCAAGCGTGGCAGTCTTCTTAAACCTAGTTATTACTCAATATGTTCAAATGTGGTTGATTACTTTTTGATTATTTGCTACTTAATTCGTATAAGTGTATACGTAATAGAAGTAAAATAAAATTATATAAAAGGGTGTTGTTGATTACCTAACTACTTAATTCATTGAAGTAATAGAAGTATATAAAAGAGTTACTTATTTCTTAATAAATGGTTAAATGTTGTTGATTACTACTTAATACAAATAAAAAAAAAATAGTACCTATATTATAGTTACTATGGCATCATAAATGTTTAAACATTTTTTTATTTTTTTTAATAAATGCCTTGTGTCTACTATTAAAGTTTTACTTACCCTTATATAATCCTTCAAAGCACTGTATATTGCTTCACAAACTTCAGGTAGAAATATCGATATAGTAGATCTTCCAACCCTGTAAAGTGCTTCCAATGTATGTAAAGAATCTCCAGTTGCTAGATATCTTAATGTCACTTCCAACTTCACTTTAGCTGGGATAGCATTTCGCATGTGTGTATCTTGTTTCTGTATAGCGCTTTCAACTTGAGAGAGTAAAAAGTCAAATTGATGCGGTAGCATCCTCAAATGGTTTTTGTAACCCGCAGCATCTTCTGTAAGCAATTGCGCACTTGCTCCTAAGTCCTGTCTTCTAGATATCCAATCACGAACCCAAATCTTTCTCTTTCTTTTCTTTTTTTGCCGAGCTGATATAAGTTTCTGGATGCATTGCATCGCCAGCAAAAGGATGATATTATTCAGCTCCAAACGGATAGCCGTTTGATTATCCATGGCAGTAGGGTATTATTGGGGATTCTGGATCATTTGTCCTCGCTGCGCTCGGATGATCCAGAATCCCCAATAATGATCCAGGATCCCCAATAGTTTCCATCGATCAGTGATTCAGAATTCCATAAACTCAACAGGTAGTGACCTAACGAATGACCTGTCAATCCTTCAATGGTAAATTTGCATATCCTCGCCTCGTTCATTCGACTGATACTGTCGAAATGTAGATACAAAAATGTCTATAACAAAATATTTTGTAAATAGAAGCAAAACCGGAGTGCCGTATAATTCAATTTTATATTACTTATATTTTTGTTTACGGCACTCCGGTTTATTTTTCATAAATTTATTTCTTTGTTTAGTCATCTTTGTTTATTCATCTTTGTTCCTGTTAACACTTTCCACACAACCATTGCTGTACTAATGTTATAGGATAGTCCCGCTAACAGTTTTCTGGAGTGGCCAATTCCATACTAATTGTTTAAGGACAAGGTGGTCTTTCGATACTAGAACGCTGATCTATATATGCGAGCGATCGTAAAAACTTTGATAGCACGATTTAAAATAAATTCTCCATGTTTGCTCTCTTTCAGCCATTTTCATGATATACTCGTATGTAGCCCCATTATCCTTCTTAACCTTACTTTTGGTTTGATTAAATTTTATTAAAATTGACATTAGTAATTGACGTTGTCGTAATTCAATAAGTAAATACTATTTGATTTGAGAACTCAGGGTTAATTACCTTTATAAGATAATAAATAAAAAGAATTTATAAAACATGTTTATTTAAACACCATTTTCTTAAACAAGTTACATTTCTTAGCGCGCATACAGTTGGATGATATATACAGTTAAACACATCACTTGACAATCTATATTCTTCGTACAAACTTAACAATTTAGGACAGTTCATATCTTCCAGGTTAATAACATCATTATGATCTAAAATAGTTTTAAGCCAGGTAACTTTTTCCAGACCCTTACATAAAATCGTCTTATCAATCAGAAACTCTTGGATATACATTAAATATTTTTCGTAAGGTATAAATCCATCATTCCAATTAATTTTTCTGTTTCTCTGTATCCACGATACTTGTTTACGTTCGGTTGGAGAGAGATTGTGCAGTGGGCAAGGTGGTAGAATAAGTAGGTGTAGTAATTGTTCATTAACAGCTATTGCAACTTCTTTGACAATGAATGAATTGTTGTCCGTTTTAAACCCCTGCACATCAACTATTGCTGTCGACATCATGTCAACTTTCTAACAATATTACTCAAAGGTCTGTACTCCACCAAACGATCGTTAATAATCAAACAGTAAGCACTAGTGTTATCCGGCAAATCCTTTTCTGTTTCGATTTCTAAACGAACGTCAACAGGTCCAGTTTTTAAATGCTCATTTTGCCTCGAACAATCAATCACATATAATGGAGCTTTTTCCTTAAATTGTATAAGATCAAGCAGCGGATCTATAGGAAGGTTATAATACGACTGACGAAATCTCGCATACATATCGTATAATATACTGTATTTGTACTCATCAAATTTCAAGTTAAGACTATCGTATGGATAATAGTATGAATTTAAAAATAAAGTCACATTTTTAAGATTACAATGATCAAATACAGCGCTATCGTTTAATTTGTTATTTTTTCTATTAGTTTGCAATCCAAAAATTACATATCGAGGCTTTTCTAGTTGCGAAGTGGTTTTTATAGACCATGTATGTTTGGTTGTTTTTGGTAATAATGGATATTCATATAAATCCCAATTTCTAAACGCTATTTGCATAGGTTTATCTTTTTCTAAATGTTTAAGCAATGCAAGCCTTTGATGATCTGAAACTTTAACATGCGGCATGCGCCATTGAACTTTATTTACCTTAACTTCCACTGAATCATCTTTTTCGGTTACAACACCATTAAGATTTGTACTACTTCTATTTAGTATTAGTTCATGTTTACTATTAATAACTATTTTCTTGTAATCCTCCGCAAAACCTAATAGTTTATTAAGTGGTAAAAGAATACTAAATCTTCCACTGTGATCATCAAATCCGTCCACGTTCCAACCCCACATTGCAGCAGCTTTACTTTCTCCACCATTCATTGAGACTAAAGATTTCATTGTAGTAGTGATTCCAACATTTCTAATTCGATCTATTTCAATCCCATTCATTTCATATCTAATATCTTGAAAAAGAAATGATATAGCGTTATTTGTCAACTTAACATTTTTCACTTTTTTTACACCACTCACGTCTTTAGCTGTTATAGAAAAATATCCTTCTATGTATAACGCGCTAGCTGAAGGTAATACGTATATATCTTGCTGATGGATAGGTATTCGTATTTCATCATTTTCATTAAAACTGTTATTGTATGGGTTATAAGTATGGATTTCATAACTTTCAATTGAATTGTCGAATTGCGGATCGTCGGTTATATGGAGGATGCTCATATTTTTAATCCAAGAGCGCGAAGAAACTCTTTATTACTTTTTGTTATTGCTACAACCTTTTTGCGTCTAGTTCGTCTGACGTTGCGCTTGACAGTGGAGTTAGAACGACTTTGTCTTTGTATTTTGTTACAGATATCATCGTTAAAAATTATCATTTTGACTTTCGCAAGTGAAGACTTATATTAATATTTTCGTTATTAAAATTAATTAGATTTCCCTGTATATCTAATATTTTCACCGTAATTGACGAAATATGTTTCTTCTTTAGAGGAAAATATATTATATTTTTAGGTACTTCAATTACTTGATATCCGGGCGGACTGTTAAGCACGAATTCATGAATTATATGTGTAGGCAAACCGTTCGTATAGGAACCTTGGACAAGATCACATTCGATCCGTATCACAGACGCAGCAATAATGCATACAGGGTTGACTGATTCATGCCATTTATTTGGATCCAACATCTCTGAGAACCCTAATAATGCACCTACACTATTTTTTACCTTAAAATTAATCGGTTCGCTGCAAAAAATTGAACATTTAGAAGTATTGT
Organism: Acleris holmiana; assembly: GCA_949316455.1. Taxonomy (NCBI): domain Eukaryota; kingdom Metazoa; phylum Arthropoda; class Insecta; order Lepidoptera; family Tortricidae; genus Acleris; species Acleris holmiana. Next base: position 10,023,088 of record OX438782.1, on the reverse strand, counting down.
TGTTAGGAACGATTTTAAACTGACAATTGTTCATATTACTTTTTAAATATTCATATAAATCAGACAGGTCATATGCGCCGCAAGGAATTTTAATATCCTTCTGTTTACCGTAAGCGAATACATTGTTGCTGTCAGTAATATTAGGTATTGAATTAAATGTTGAAAAATACAGTAAGCCGCACTCGTAATCGTCTTCTAATATTAAATGAGTATTTAATTCTGATCGAAGAATGGATTCATTTCCAGTGATTGTGAATGTAATAGACATTGTTATTGACTAAAATGTTTTTTGAAAGTGTAAGCTATTTATGAAGATCCCAAAATGAGTTTAAAAAGTCTATACACAAGTGGCCGCAAATGAAAGGATGAGTTTTTTGCTTGTTAACGTAATTATAAAAAATATTTAAGCCAACATATTTTAAAAATTCTTCAGGTGGTTTTAAATTACCATAACTGTCGAAATATTCGATATAATTATTAAATTTTGCATAGGCTACCCAATGAGTGCCAGAATTCCGGGAACTATCAAGATTAATAATTCCGCATTCTTTTTTTAATGGACGTTTTGGCAACTGATCTCGCATGAAAACTCCTCGAAAATTGGGAATTTCTTTGCAATATTCGAGAATGTCGATGTTAGTTAACGCTCGTTTAGGTAGCCTCTGCATTAGTTTTTTTTATTTTTAAAATAAATTCCTAATCCATTCTTGTGCTCTTTGAGATGCAACCCTCTTCCTAAATTTAATTCTTCCATTTTTTGATTGTGCCTCTTGAGTTCTTGAAAACGTTGTTTAGCAGACTTAATAGCTTCTACCGCTCTAGCAATACCAGCTGCGCCACCTGCTAAACCACCTGCAGCAGACAATCCGGCAAAAATGGGTATTAGGGGCAAAACTCCTCCAACTTTTGGCACAGGTATCACCCGGGGAATGTTTACTGAAGTATCTGAATCCCTCGTCAATTCTCGTGCAACAGCAACTGCTAACTCAATAGCCGCTTTTTTACATGTAGGTTTTAACTTTTTAATATGTTTTTTTGTAAGAGAAACAATATTTTTGAAAGTGTTTTTAAAACCAGCGCCAGACTTGGCTTTCTGTGAGGGAGTGAACACAATTTTTTTCTTGTTTTTTCCATTCGATTTAGGTTTTGACCCTACCATTTTTGTTGAATTGTAAATAAATTATTAATAAATAAGTTATTTTTTGTTTCGATGAAATACTCTGTCCAGTTTCAAGTGCGCAATTAAAATGCGCTTAAACTATGATGTTTGCTGCTTATAAGATTTCTGTTTTATCAATCCAACTATTTTCTTGCGAAGGTAGACCTAACCATTTTACATATAATTTTCGACCATTTTTCTTCAATACTTTTTCTACAAGATAAATGTTCTTATATTTAGGTTTTTGCAATTCGTGAGCATAAAATGATCCTAAGATGGGTCGATGTCTAGCATCTTCTATGATAAACGTTATTGGGTTTGTGTTTTGTACTTTCGTAATAGTAAATATTTCAGTTGACCAATTGGGAGTATATCCTTTTTCAAATGTTCCTTTATATTTGCTTATACGAACGGAATCTCCGACTGCAAATTTATTTTTTTCCTTTGTTGAACTCCTCTTTGATAAAAGCTTTTTATATTTCTGTAATACAGCATCCTTATTATTTTCACTGACTTCAATTGGTTTAAGAGCTATTGTTCTATGTATCGTATTATTATATTCATTAATTGCTTCCGAAAGTGTGTTTCCTATCCATTTATAGTTTCCTTTTAAACTAAATTGCTTGTACAATTTATTCTTAAAAGTCCTTATGAATCTTTCCACTATAGATGCTTTTTTAGTAGAGTATGTAGAGTAATGGTTTATTTTATGTAACTCAAGTAATGATTTTATTTTTTTATCATAGAATTCAGTTCCTAAATCAGTTTGCAAGTTTTTGGGTATTCGATTTTTTTGGAACAAATCACAAAAAGCTTGAGTTATATATTCCTTACTCTTTTTTTTTAATGGATATACCCACGCATACTTAGAAAAAGTATCAATAATGGCTAAAATATATTTAAACTGTAAATTATTGTTTGAAACAGATTGCATATCAATAAGATCAGCTTGCCATAAATCATCTATATCTTTCATCACTACATGTCTTCGAGGAAAGTTTTTCCGCGCTTGTTTATGTATTTCGTTTACTACGATTGCTTTACTCATTTCTTGTATTTGTTCTTAAATGAAACTGTTTCAATACTTTGTTGCAGGCTATTTACTTCTGTCTCTAGCTGAGCTAATGTTTGATTAATTAATTTTATTTTATTAAACAATTTATCTGCAGTATTGTCAACATACTGTTTTGTGGCGCAGTCCTCTGGATCGACAGGCTTTCCAATATGTTTAATTATCTTATTTTTTGCATCAAAACAATCGGTAACGTTTATGAAAGCCAAGGGAGGTTCATTAAAATTATTCATTTTATGCTTTTTTAACACATGGTGTCCAAACTTATCTACATTCATGTTCAACCAACACAATGAGACTGAATCAACAGTTGGTTCTGAAGTCTTTTTATTCCTTAATGATGTCTGCTTCTTTTAGTTCTTCTATAATCGAAATTATTTCGTTATCATGGTTAGTGTTGCCAGCATCTTTAGAAGCAATTAAAATTTTTAAACGTTCAATCAACTCATTAGGATCATCCCAATATACAAAATCCGTATTTGAATTATATTTTTTTAAGGAAGGCAGATTACCACCTTGCTTTGCCGTGCTGGATTCTTGAAATAGGGGTTTAATAATTTGACAGTATTTCATTCCTGAATTACCTTGTATCTGACCTTGAGGACTAAAACCTCTCTTATGGACATTAGTGTGCACCAAAATATCTTTATAGGTTATTTTATCCTTTTCATTTATTTTGTCGCAATTCGGTTTACTTTGAAATAAAAGCTCTTTTAAACCCGGCGTTAGTTCATAACTTTTATCATTTACATTAATCGTAGATATTTTATTAGGAGAATTCTCCCCATAAGATTTAAGCGTTGCAGGTGAATTTCCTATCATAAGTGTTTCACCGTCATGTCTTACTCCAAAGGCAACATTAAAAGGTTTATTTGGGACTTGCAAATAAGAATCGACATCCTCAAAGCTTTTTACTTTTGCCACATTATTTTCCATTTTCGTAGGAGTTTTTATTTCAAGTATGTTGGGAATATTTATTTTATCCTTTTTGATACAATCCGCGTTTACATCATTTGATAATATATTTTTGTTATTATGCTTATTTTCATTATAAGATGTTATTTGCTTAGGAGAATTATGAAGAAACATCATGGTTTCTAGCGGATCGGTTAATGGTTTCAAAATCTTCTTATTTTTTAATTCTAAATCATCCTCCTCTTGCTGCATCTTCTTTAACTTATTTTTAATATTCTTTACAGATTTAATTAATTGTGTTTTTATGTCTGTCTCCATGGCAAATCAATAACGCGGTCTAAAAAGACCCCCGATGTTTCTTATTGTTATAAGTAAAGTGATTTTATTTTAGTCATCATTTATATTTATTCAAATTTTACAAAAACATCGAATGACTTTCTATATCGACCATTATTTAATTTACAATCTTTGTTAATTATAAGACACGCATGTGAATCTTTCCATATATTTGCGGCAAGCGATTTGAATTTTTCCCAACTAATGTCAGAATTTACGTGCTCACGATAAATATGTTTTAAATTGATATCGTCTTGTTTAAAAATTATCAAAAAATTAACATTGTCTCGTATTAATTGCTTTGGCACTTTAGAGTAAGTCTGCGTTAAATAAAAACAGTCTATTCCTTTATGTCTGCCCATACAAAAGTAATTACGAATATTAGTCTGGTTTTCGCAAGCTACGTCATCAAAGATAAATATTGAATTGGGCATCGCCTCATGAGGAGAGATTACCTCTTTTTCATCGTGGATCATAAACAGTTTAATTTCGGGTATTCTTTTAAGAACTTCCTCTAAAAATCTATATTTAGGTTGAAAAGTTGTTTTAGAGTAAATGTAGACATTTCGAAATTTTAACCCATTTTCATGAAGCAATAAAGTTAAAATTATATTTGTTTTTCCACAATTTGATGGTCCACATATAATACATCGTATAGAGTTGGGAAGAAGCATACTATGTCTGTTATTATAATTAGTGCAATGTGATCCATCACTTATTTTGCTGATTTCTATTGACACAGGCTGTTTAATAAATTTCATTTCGCCTTCTGTTCAGTAATTTAATATAATATCAAATAAATACTTGTAATAATATAATCATCCTAAATCAATGAATTATCTTTGTAAGTCTTTATCATTTCTCTAATTACACATTCCTGTCTTATATTAGGCGAAGAATATTATACACCGAGATCTAAATTGCTGCTACTCGAGCGTCAGTCGCAGTCGACATTTGTCTCGCTTCTAACGTGGGTCCTGCGTATTTAAAATATATAGGTAAGTAAATCTATTTTTTATTGCTTCATCCAGTTATGTTGGATTTATTGCCATTTTTATTAAATAAAAACTTATGACACTTTTATATTTCAGATAATTATGGAAGACAGCACGCAGAATGATCGACTTGATTTTGGCAGCATATATGATGTCAGCCCCGTTTTCCACGATGTGCCGGAGGATCATCCTTTTTATTATGCTCAAGACGTTGACGGTTACATGGAAAAAGTGGAAAAAAAGCGGCAAGAGCTTTTAGCCCGTAGAGAAAACATGTGTAACGCAACCGTAACGCGAGAGCCTGACGCTCCGCGGGACAAAAGGGAGTTGAAAGCATTAAATACCAAATCGGGTATTAATAAAAAGGATCGTAGTAGAAAAGGATCATCATTTGTAATTAAAAATAACATTCGCAATGGACGATATTTAATTAAAATAAACATTGAGACAATGGACGAGTGTTACAGTGATCGTTCAGTTAGTGCGCAATATCTCGTGTGTGATCCGTATGATGAAGTGTTGGACAGCACAGAAAATGTGTTAAAAAAAATTATGAAAAAACTTGAAAGTGATTAATTTCGGTGTTAGTTATATATGTATAATTGTGACTTATTTCTATTATATCTCCATGTTTATTTTATATTATAGTTCTGAATTATAAAATCAATTTATGCCAATTATATTGTTATTTACTTACTTTGTAGAGCCAATTAATATAAGTTATTGTCAACGAAGTTTGAATTAAGGAAGAAAAATAGTAATTATTATTATTTTTCTTCCGTAATGTAATTAATGTAGCGTTGTTTTAATTTTATCATAAATTTCTTTAATTTATGTTTATTTATAAATAATTTGGCGTTATAAATATGTTATTTTTTGTCTCATTAAGTGTAAATTAGTAAAGACAATGGTTTATAAGAAGTCTGCCTGCTATTTAATTATTATTGTTGTACTTTCACCTTATTAAGTTTAATATTATTATCAACCTTATTTTAATAAATGATGTTCATATAGAATGTGGAACTTATTTTACGTGCAACCAAAGTTAAATAAACAGAGATAACACGTTATAACATGTCATGATTTGTTTCCTCTGCAACAGTATTGTAGCGGAACTACAAACCGACATTATTTTTTTATTATTTAACTTGGGTCATACACTAAGAAGATAAAGTCGAATTGCGCGCACGCCGCGTCAGCAACTCTTTACGTAGCCACATTCCTACGCGCCGAGCCAAAGTTAAACAAGCAGGGACAACTCGTTTTAACATGTTATGACTTGTTTCTCTGCAACAGTATCAAATTCCTTGTCTGAATCTCAATTATAACGAAATAAAAGAATAGCAACTTTGTTTAATTAAATTCTTAAAGTTAATCAATATTTCAGCCACTCTATTGGTGACGTGGCTGGCTTAGTTGGTAGAGACCCTGCCTACGAAGCTAGCGGTCCCGGGTTCGATTCCCGCTCAGAGCAAATATCTGTGTAATGCATGCATGAGTATTTGTTTCTGAGTCTGGGGTGTTTTCTATGCATTTAAGTATTTATTTCTTTATATAAGCATGTTTATCGTTGTCTAGTACCCTAACACAATCCTAGAGCTTAGTTGGGACTGGGGTAAATTTGTGTGAGGTTGTCCCATTTAATAATTTTTATTAATGGCTCCTCACTCTATATTGTCTGATTGTTTCCCTGTTGCTAACGTATTATCAACGTTGTGATAGCTCTTATTGACTTGACAGTAGAAGCGATCGAGTCATGATAATACGATTGCAATAGGTGTAAAACCAGCGTAACTCAAAATAAAAAAGCCAACTTATTTTAAATCAAGAGTGCGTCTTGAAATATGGAAAGATTAATAGTTTTGAGTTAGGCGGGTTTATTACTAAGCACGTGATTAATTAGCTGGCGGAGGTAAATGAAAGAAAAACAATAGGCATACATTCATCATTTATTGTTTTTATAAAAATAATATAAATGTTACAATTCACACGTTTGCATTAAATTTCTATTACTTTACAGTGCTGCCACATTAAAATGCTAATTTGTAATGTCCCCAAGGCAAAGTCGAAACATTATCTTCTAATACACACCTTTTATCATCATCCCTTGTAAGAACTAGCTTATTGATTTTTTGCGTGAAAATTTTATGATTTTTTGATTTTATTACACACATATTATCTCTAAAACATTCATTTTGAAATAAAGCATTTTTGTATTTATTAATATTAAGTTTTTTTGTAACACACTTTTTTATTCCCTTTGCTTTCCTGATTGTTGAAATTTGGGTATCTATGCAATATAGTTTTGCTCTCAAACCTACAAATTCCTTCACGATCTCACCCCCCATTTCGTCTTTAAAATATCCTGGAATTTTACAGTTCACTAAGGGCATATTAAATATGTTGCTAGCATCAAAATTGCTAGTATCAAAATACTTTATGTGTGTTTTGATATCTTCATAGAAATCTTCTGTATGAATTAAATACAAAAGACTATCAGTGTCCGTATAACAAAGATGAATTTTATTTTTATAAACACGTTTCATCACATCATAATGAAAGCGATACAAATGACTTTTGGCTATTTCTAGAATAGAGAAACCCACGTATATGGGTCGATCTAAAACGATTTTTGTCTGTTGCAACTGAATTGCTACTAATGAATCAGATATAACTGCCAAGTTTTTGAAGTTGGGAGCACTTATGTATTTTTCCGCGCCGCAAAATTTATTTGTGTTATTTGAATGATCTTTCCAGATATTAACAAGTTTTACATCAACCTGTTTTCTTTTATTTTCAATCGTTTTGCCAAATATTGAATTGTTTTGCTTTTTGAAAAAATCCCTTTCATAATCTGAGCTAGCATTTTGTCTCAAGGTGGTATTTAAAGATATGTATGGTTCTAAAAAGTTACTTTGATCGAAAGCTAAAACTTTATATGTTTTTAACAAAACAAGACCATTTTTCAAACATTCTTTTAAATGCATGTAGTGAATAATGTATCTATGTTTGTCGTAGAGGCTAGCAATTAATTTTTTATTTTTGCTTCCTCTAGGAGCAAATTTTTCAGCTGCAAATGGCATATCTGAATGAGACTCATGAAGTTCAACAGGATAGTGAAGGTCGACTTCAAGTATAAAACCGGTATCAGAATCGCGTGACTGTTTTTCAACGTTAAAGTTTGCTAATTCATCATCGTTAAGATACCTGAAATTTCCTGTTGGCAGATGCTGCATCATTGCATATCCATATAAATTTACACAGTCTAAATAGGCTAAAAAGCTATTCGGCTCGTTAATGTTAAAATCTGGAAGATATTTATTATTCGCCTTTGCGTATCTATGTGAACATTGAGCAAGACCTCCTCTTATTCCGTTTTCCAGCATTTGATACATATCTATATCGGAGAGTAGATCCAATTTTACTTTTGTGTATAATAACATAGCATCCCAACTTAATGATGGTGACGATACGTAATAACAGGGATCAAGATTGTAGTATTTAAGGCTCATGCTTCGAAATTTTTCAAAAACGTCACATAGAAGAAGCACATCACATTTCAAGTATAAATCTGTATATTCTCCTAAGTTTTTAATAGCAAAAGTTTCCCAAACATGTAAGGCATGATTATAATCCTCAGAAG